>VDFB02340874.1:0-14618 GCA_007258455.2 Sequoia sempervirens
TAATGGAAATATTAAGCTTCCCTTAGCTAGGTGCACCTTGGGAAGAGGGTCACTAGAAAAACATTTTTGCACATAAGCTTAAGGTATGGAATGACAACTCTCTCTCTCACCATTGGGCCATATAATCTGCTTGGAGTGGTGGATAGGATTTAAATCCACTTGGTTGGATCAGTTTGCACCCCACCACGACCGGAACAAGCGGGAACTTGGAGACAAAACGATTCACCATCATGAAGTTATGTGCAACTAGTTAGTAGCATTCTTTATTGATTAATGCAGTAAGTGGTGCTAGTGGAATTTGTAACTAAAAGGATAATATAATGCTTAAGTTGATCTTCATTACTGTTTACATGATTCTAACCTTCTCTGTGATCCCTCTTGCATGATAATGGATAGAAAACAAAATTGTGTTGAATTCTCTTCCTTGTTGGAGCATTTTTTACACAAAATTAATTACAATATATATGAAATGCAATAAAAACTAATATGTAAAGTTGATTTATTTCTCCTAGTAAATAATTAGATATATTTTTCATATTTACAATATATTCAACACATCATAATATACAAATAAAAGATAGTTTCCAAACAAAAATAACACGTATATAATTGGTAATTAGTACATATATGAGCTACAAAATTTCAAAATCAAAATTCATGATTATCTTAGCCCAATATATATCTATTGAAATGAACACTAATATCCTCAAGTGTGAAGTGATAACAATTGAAGCAATGAAGAGGATGCCCCAGATGAACAGGATGTGCTTCTCCTAAATCTCCTCTCAATAGCCCATTTGAAGGTGAATAAGCTTGCGAAGGTGCCTATGGTTGAGGTCACCAATGGTGATCAATTTTTGGGTCTAAGAAAAGGGTTTATTTTCCCTTCTATGGGTGTTTTATCCTCCATGACAAAACACAAGGATATGGGTTCTACTAAAGCCCATATATTTTGCTTAGGAAGTTTGTGGGATTTAGTCTAAAATTGTTGAGGTTATTTTTTCACCTCTTGGTGTTGTCCCAAGGGTTTTGGAGGTTCTCAGTGAGGATGTCATTTCTCCTCTAGAGTGTGGGGAGAAGGTTGTGAGTTTTGATCCTATGGCTATTGTTTCTTCTTCGGTTGTTGTTCTTGATCTAATCCCTAGGCGAGTGGATGAAGTTTGTTCTATTGGTAGTTTTGATTTGGGCATCTCTCTTGAGGATAAGGAGGATGCAAAGACTACTTTTTTCCCAATTCTCTTCTTTTTGAGTCGTCTACGTGGTTTAGGATCTCACTGGTTGGGAAGGAGAATAATATGCCAGCTTCTAAGGAGGATTACATTACTTCCTTTAAAGAGGTGTAGAAAGCAAATATTAAAGGGAAATCCCCAACAAATTGTTTGTTAAATAATTTGGGGCTAGTAGAGGGTGTTTTCGATGATTGTATGAATCCTTGTCTCAAAAAAAAAAAGAATTAGAGAGAAGGATCCTCATTCTAAGACAAAGTAAATTTCTTTGGAACAAATTTTTAAACCACCATGACTTTGAGTGGGTTGGTCAGCTTTCTTGTAATGCTTTGTATTTTGTACTCTTGTTGGTGTTCCTTTTGAGTGTTCGTTGGTGTTTGGTTATGCTTCAAGTTCTATCATTTTCTTTGTACAAGGGTCAGGGCCCTTTCAACACCTTGCTTACCTAATCAAAAATAATTGAAGCATTGAATTTGATCTTGTAGGAAGTATTAATTTAGATCCTTAATATAGTAATCATTCTCACAACATTGTAAAGTATTAGAATAATTGCCACATCAAATTTTACCTCTAATTCTAGAACTACAACATACATGGAACAAAAACTTAAAATGGGAAATCATAATAAAGAGAGAGCATCATAAGAGAAATTTTTGATTGATGACATATTGTATGGTTTCCCTATAGACCACCCAAAATTTGGACTCTACCCCTCATGAATGAGGTCAAAAGAACATATTGCATAGGAAGAAACTATGAATAAGTGAATTTGACTAGTGTGAATCACACACAATATAAAATATCACAATTATATCCCCTTAGCTCTACAAATTAAAAGGAAGTGCATAGGTACAAACATCGACTTACCTTGCCAATAACAAATGTTTCTTAATACTTCCACATATATCAATAGTATCGAACTTTCTTCATCAAGCATGGAAATCAAGATAGTACCACTAGATAGGAATTCATCATCTTGATCAAAATGTCATATGATATCAACCATGTTCATAATCATTTTTATGCAGCAAACTCCTAGATCTCAACTTTGAGCACACATAGATTGAAGGATAAGAAAAAGGGATTAAACAAGCCCTCATGAGCCTAGCCATTCCTTTTAGTTACTAGAAGACTAAGTGAGATGTTAATTGAGATCATTAATCACCTTGTGTCTATGTGTGGTAATTTTAAAAATTCAAATGGATTGGTTGAGATCCCTATAAGACTCACCATTCCATCTAGTTTCTCAAATAACTTAAACATGAAGAATTCCCTTTTTGTAACTTAAGTCGTCATTTTTAGCAAGGATAGGAAACAACTAAGACACTAACCCTATATTAAAAAAAAATACAAATAAAATATAACAAAGTTAAAATAGATATTTTAAACTTGTGCATTCATGAATCACCATGTCACTACCTAGGTCATGCTCCTCAAACTAAAAGAATGAGAAAAATTGGCATACTAAGTATCCAATATAAATGAAAATTTACTAATAACCAAGGTCTACATTAAATTCTTATTTATATAAGGAATTTTAAGTTCATATTGGTATGTTAAATGATGTGAAATTTTTTGGGAATGCCTTGATGATGGTCATGTCATTTTGCATTATAAGATAAAATGAAAGCTCTATAATATTCAACATAATGGCCCTCAAGGGTTTGATATAAAGTATTATCATTCAATATTCATTCACACCTAAGCATGTATTGGAGATTCGAGTTGCTTTAATGCCTTTTAAAGTTATCCAAGTTTTGCCCCTGGTCTAAGTAGAGAAATAAGGTTGATGGAATTGGGAGAGAATCGTAGCCCTTTACTCCTTTCCACCTCAAGGGAGGCTATAAAAATTAAAAGTCTATCCAAGAAAAAGAAAAAATTGAAAGGCTCCATTGAGTGGGTTGTTAAATGCTCCTTGGAACATTTTTATTTCAAACTACCTTGATTTGATTGGTATTCTATGGTCCTTGGGTAATATACCTTTTTTCTCATGTGTTCAACCCCATGGGTTGTGATACTAATGGCTTACCGATGTTTTGCAATCCTTTTACTACTTTCCCTTGTTCTTGCTCCTAGTTGTTGATTGGACTTCACTAACCTATATTTCTTGTTTTGTACAAAATGGTTAGGACCCTTTTGAAAACCCTACATTTTACTCTTAATAAAAAATGTATAGCCCTAACCCTAGGGGCGTAAGAGCATATACGTTCACTAAAAAATGTATATTAAAAATACTCTTCCTAGTTTTAATCTATGCTAATTAAATAAAATACATACAAATGTTCAACACACATTAACCTAGATTAATTAATATCAACAATTGGAAATAATAATGTGTAATGAATAATTGAAAATTAAATGAGAAGGGATGGTGCACTTAGCTTTTATAACTATGATGAAGAATAATCCTTGTGTCTTGTAGATTCCACTTATTGATGGTGCTAAAATCAAAGATCATGGTCTAAGAAATGTATCAAGGTTGTAATAGATTAAAAATTCTCATAGGTTGAATCCATGCTATGCAAGATCAATATCGCTCTATGTCATACTAAATTGACATGTAGGAACAATCTAAATCTCATGAGATTGAACTAGATCATAGAAGATTGTTGAAAACAATTTTATCCTTGTCTATAATATTCAATGCTCTATAGGGATTGGTGGTATTGAAAAATGCCTTGGTGAAATTGTCAGATTACAAGGGTCATGTTCTCCTAGGTTGAATCCCTTGATTAGGTTATCTTCACAATCATGAAAGAAGACAACCCTAGGTATGTAGGTGCCCTAGACGAATTTGATGTAGAGTTAGGCTCCTTTTAGTGATCCAAAATGAAATTTCCCTAGAATAATTCTCCTTGTAATACTTAGGATTTTTAGATGTGAATTGGATTCCCACTTATGAACTAATTACACATTAAATTCTTGTAAGTACTAGGACATAGCAACAAAACACATAAAATTGTACCAAGTTAGCTCATAATGGTAATATTTGGATTTATTTTTTAAAATTATAGCCATTAATTTTGTGTGGTGTGAGTGAATCCACACACCATGAGAATGACTTGGGATAGGGAGGCATATATGTCAAGGTGAGGAATGAATGTATAGGAATGGGTGGAACAATAGGTATAATAAATTATATAAAATGACAAATGTATATGAATAGATGAAAATATGAATTGAATTAGGTTGAATGTGTGAAGGTATGTGTAAACAAAAATGGATACAAGATTGAAGAAAATTCTCAACTTTACACAAAAATTTACCATATGTCAATATATAATTATATTATGACATTCCATCAAAATTAATTCAAAATTAAATAAAATTTAACATGAAAATTCAAATTTCACCATTACAATATCCCACAATTTTTTATTTTATTTTATGCTTATATTAATTTATTTTATTATTTTACATAAACACCTAAATATAATGCTATCCAATTTAATCTTTCCCCACACCTCATAAAGAGATGGTGTTACAGAAGTGTGTGGAATCCCCATTTTCACATAAGGGTTTGTTGTCAATACATTGTCACTCTAACCAACAAAACTCTCAATTCAATAATAACAATACATCAAATCATATTAAACTAGACTAGGATCTTATAAAATATCCCCCTTTCATGCATATTGTCACTTGTTCGGGATCACCTTAACCCACAAGTGTGTGGGATCCCCATTATCACACAAAAGATTGTTGTTAATACTTTGCCACTCTAACTAACAATACTCTCAATTCGATAAAACAATACATCAAATCATATTTGACTATACTAAGATCTTTTATACATCAAATCATACTATTTTACATAAACACCTAAAATACTACTATCTAATTTAATCTTTCCCCACACCTCATAAAGGGATGGAGTTACACGTGTGTGGAATCCCCATTTTCACAGAAGGGTTTGTTGTCAATACATTGTCACTCTAACCAACAAGACTCTCAATTCAATAATAACAATACATCAAATCACATTGGGCTACACTAGATATTATAAAATACCTCCCTTTCATGCACATTGTCACTTGTTCAAGATCACATTAACTCACAAGTGTGTGGAATCCTTATTACCAAACAAAAAAATTGTTGTCAATACATTGCCACTCTAACTAACAAGACTCTCAATTCAATAAAACAATACATCAAATCATACTAGACTATACTAAGATCTTTTATACATCAAACCATATTAGGCTTGACTAATATGTTCTAAAATGTCACTTTAAAAAATCCATGTTTCTACCATGGTCCTTGTGGTGAGCCCTACCTCTAAGCTTGCCATTTTGCACAAACTACTTGTCCTAATATAATGTGGAAGAGAATTCTAGTTCTTTTCAAATCACCAAACTCCGTAGGGCCATTGTCCTGTGTTTCATAAAGATCCAGATCAATATGTCTCCCATACACTTATGCAAGGTGAGGATATGATGTAATGGCCTAGGTAACCTTATATGATACCTTTTTGTTTTTTCCTCCTTTATCTTCATTAAGGATCGCCACATATATCAATTCAATCTCTATCATAATGCAGGCGTATATAGATTGGAGGGGATGGCGGCCATTCATGGTACATATCAGATATGACAGTGATGCAATGGATGGTTTTAAATGACCTTGTTTTTTAATATATTGTGTACCAAACTTGTGGGCAAGTAATAACTATGAAGGAAGACTTTGTCAATTTATTCTTAAGGCTTCACGCAAAGTTTACTGCAGTTTTAAGATAATAAAAAAGATTGTTGAGACTCAGGACAACATCAGACATAACTGCTAGTTCACTGTTTCATGGAGATAAGTTTGCCAGCAGGACAGTTTTCAACTGCTGCTGCTAGTGACATATTACCTAACAGAAAAAGGTAACTACCCTTTTCTCCCTTTGTGTCCAACATTCTTACTGATGGGATTTCTTGCGCTTCCATTACTCTTTCTCCACATGCTCCATGTCCCATTCACAATCTATCATCTTTCATTTGACAGAACTGATGTGAAAATAAAATGAAAAATACAAAACTTCTGAAAACTTCTTCCCTGTGCAGAACTTGTAAAGGTTTATCTTCTTCTAAAAGCTAATTCCCAAACTCTTAGAAACACATATCTATTCCCTTTTTAAATAAAGGTCAGAATATATCTGATTATTTTTAATAAGGAAAATTAAATTGATAAGAAGGAGGTATTTTTTACAGCATGTCAAATTATGATATATGTAATTTTTTGAGTCAAATTATGATACTGTTATAACGACAATTAAATGTTGATTTAATCATCATTCAGCTGGAAATTAACTAGTATATATATCTTCAAGATAATCTATATGTTGTGCTGTCATTGTGGAGTTATGTCTATTGACGTAATTATAGTGTTACATTCCACCTTGAGTTAGTGCTGGTTGGGTGGCGTTTCCTGATGTGTAATGTTTTGTTTTTCGTTAGTCTTGTCGTAGTTCTGCTTGGTTGCTGTTTGTTGTCTGGCTGTGCTATCTCTTCTGTCCTGTCTCATTATTGTTCCTTGTCTGTTCCTTGCTGTTTCGCTGTGCTTATTGGTACCTATATCTTTCTCTTTGTAAAAGAGATCAGGGACCTTTCAAAAGCCCTGCTCTTTTAATCAAAAACTATGGCTTCAGGCAAATTCACTGCCAACAAATTCATTGATGATATAAATTGTTGGTGTTGAATTTTCCAGGAGATGAATTTGTCATGGTGATGAATTGTTGGAGGTGAATTTGTTGGTAGTGAATTTTCCTAGAGCCAAAAACTATAATGTTACATTTTCTTCCTCACTGATTAACAAGATAATTCTTGTCTGCTCAAATCTATAAATGAATTCCTTAGAAGAGCTCTTTTTAAATGTGTGCATTTTGCTCATATGTTAGACGAAGTTAGGTGAAATTGTATGCTCTAACAAGATTTGTATATTTTATAAAATTCTTATGAGATAAATGACTTAACAACTTGTTGTAGCAGTAATGTATTTAGCTTATCTAAAAAATAAAGACATACTTTCTTGTTTTTTATTTTTTCAAGAAATAATTTTGAATTTAGGTGAGAAAACATAATGATAGGTTGATTTATGATTATTAATGATCTAACCAAATCAAAAATATGTATACCCAACTAACGAAATATTTTTAGTGGGACAATATTTTATTTCAAAAAATTGGGTTTGATGTTTGTCAATAAAGTTCATGGCAATCTTGTCTACCATGAGAGATTAAATAGGCTTAAAGTTGTCTTTAGTAAATCCATTATTTATAACATAATTGTCAATTCTCGTGTACCAAACACTAGGAGTCTATTTTTGTCCATGCAAAATATTTTTGAACTTGTAAATCAAGTGTTTAAAAGTGTTCTTTGTCTTGATTTCATTTAATTTAATGGTTACTATAGGTTAACATCCTCATTCAAATATCTATTTTTTTTATTTATATATGTTACATCATAGATTTTTAATTAAATATATAATGTTTGATTTATTTGTAAGGTTGATTATGGATGTAAACGAGATTTCATGATTATGATTAATATAATAATATAAGTGTAAAATGTGATTGTGTTGATATTACGTGTTTATTTAATTTAGGTGTTTAAGTTGTGATCTTTCTAGATAATCAAGAAAAACACGTGAAGTAGATAGAGGATGTGAATCAATCAAAGATTTGATATTAATTCATATACTAAAATTTTATGTCCTTATTCTATTATATTTAAATTTATTAATTATTGTTTCACATTATCCAATTTATAGTGGAACTCCTTACACAATCACCTTATTATGTTGAGAGTGGTTTCTCACTTACAACATGGACTTTCATAGTCCTTGTACATAAAATAAAATTAAAATAAATAAATAGAAATGTAAAAGCCTCTTGTTTGAAAAATTCTAAAATAATAATTTAGATTTTAAAAGCAAGATGGTCCAATTTAGATAATAGGATAATAAAATCTTAAAATAAGATTTTATTTAAGATAAGAATAATTGAATATTTTTAATCAATTAAAAAATTAGAGAATAAGAGAATATTCCTACACTTGAATTTTAAAATTCTATTATTTAAATTATTTGAGTGTTTATTGATAATGTTAATTAATTTTTCATATATTAATGATATCTCTCGATATCTTTTACATAATTTATTAAAAAAAAAATACTAATACCTTACTTCCTTTCCTTATTTTAATTAAATTGCTTCATAATAAAAAATCAATACATTCCAAAAAATAAAGCAAAGGTGATTATTGAAATATTCAATAAAAATTAAATGTGTAGACATCCAAATTTGGACACTTAATTTATCCAAATTTATCACTTTTCATCCAAACATCCTCTTATCCGAGTTAGTTAAGTAATATTACTATTATTTAATTAATATATTTAATTCTGCCAAATCCCTAAGGTATTTAATTAATAATTAAATACCTTATCCTCCTTAATTCTCTTTTCATCAAATGAATTAAATAAATATTACATTTATTTAATTCCTCACATGTCATTTTCATCTAATCCTAATTCATTTCTTAATCTCTTCATTAAGGGTGTGCACATGTCTAATCCTTGATTAGGATGTGTCACATCCTCCAACTTTTGCAAGTTGGCTTCTAATCCACATTAACCCCTAATTATCCTCTAATTACTAATTAGTTAAACCTAATTAGTACCTTGGTCAACTCTCCCCATCTCCCAAGGAATTTTTAATTCCTTTTTATGCACCCTAGGCTCCTCTCTTTTAATTCACATTTTATTCCTTCTAGAATCCCCTTTTCCCATGCACCTTCTAGAATATTTGACGTGTCACATCAAGTCACATGTGACAAACTCCCACCTTTTGGGAACATTGTCTTATCCACCAAATTCATCCAATCATTGTGAATTTTAATTCACTTTTATTCACCCAAGATTCTTCCCATCTCCCAATGTTGGAAGGTACTTGTCCTTCCTCCACATCATGTACCTCTCTTCCACATCACCTACACATCATCTCACCCTTAGCCATCTCACATTCCACATGTCAAGATGTGAGGGCTTGTGAGTCCTCAACTCACCTTAGCCCTTCATTTTGGCCTTGTTGGATAAATCCCAACCATTGAATTCTCTAGAGAATTCAAGTTTCTCTATAAATACCCCCTCCTCAAGGGCATTTACAACACTTAGTCATTTTGCAACTACATGCTGCCATTTTGTGCACTCATCTAGTCTTCAATTACATCCACTTGCATTCATACCCAAGCACATAGTAAAATCTTTCATTTTAGCCACATCAAGAGCCATCAAGGAGCACACATATCATTCTAAGCAAGGGCCAATCAAAGGGATATCAACAACAAGGAAGGTAAAACCATTCGTCTTGTGCTATCTATTTTTCTTATTGTTTTGTCACTCTCTTTTGGCTAATCTTGAGGTGTCCTTGGTCTTTTTATCATTCGTATTTTGAGTTATTTTATGCAATAGAATAGGATAAATTCCAAGGTATACATTTCTGGCACACCCGGTGGGACCCACAAATGGGTTCCCATACTTTTACGTTTGCTGTTGTTGAAGTTTTTGCAGGAACACATCGCAGAAGGGCAGCTACGCCCCTGTTTTACTGCAGAAGTGCAATTACGCCCTTGTTTTCACTGCAGAAGGGCGTGTGCGCCCACCTGGGCTGAAATTTCTAACATTTTTCTGTAGAAGGGCGTGTGCGCCCACGTGGCTGAAATTTCACTTTTAACTAACATTTTTCTGCAGAAGGGCGTGTGCGCCCACGTGGCTGAAATTTCTAACATTTTTCTGTAGAAGGACGTGTGCGCCCACGTGGCTGAAATTTCACTTTTAACTAACATTTTTCTGCAGAAGGGCGTGTGCGCCCACGTGGCTGAAATTTCACTTTTAACTAACATTTTTCTGCAGAAGGGCGTGTGCGCCCACGTGGCTGAAATTTTACTTTTAACTAACATTTTTCTGCAGAAGGGCATGTGCGCCCACGTGGCTGAAATTTCACTTTTGACTAACATTTTTCTGTAGAAGGGCGTGTGTGCCCACGTGGCTGAAATTTCACTTTTGACTAACATTTTTCTGCAGAAGGGCGTGTGCGCCCACGTGGCTGAAATTTCACTTTTAACTAACATTTTTCTGCAGAAGGGCGTGTGCGCCCATGTGGCTGAAATTTCACTTTTAACTAACATTTTTCTGTAGAAGGGCGTGTGCACCCACGTGGCTGAAATTTCACTTTTAACTAACATTTTTCTGCAGAAGGGCGTGTGCGCCCACATGGCTAAAATTTCACTTTTGACTAATATTTTTCTGCAAAAGTGCAATTGCGCCCTCCTGCTTACTGCAGAAGTGCAATTGTGCCCTCCTGTTTACTGTAGAAGTGCAATTGTGCCCTCTTGCTTACTGCAGAAGTGCAATTGTGCCCTCCTGTTCACTGCAGAAGTGCAACTGCGCCCCTATTTTGCTGCAGAAGGGCGACTGCGCCCCCTGGAAGGTAAAAGTATTATCTTGGCTTTGAATTTATTGCTATTTTTCTCATTAACGTTGTTCTTGCAAGGATACATGTGTTTTGTGCTAACCTTTTGTAGCATATTCTTGTGAAGATTGATGGAGAAAGCGGGATAAAATATCTAATATTCGCTTGCAGGGCTATCCATTTGCTCAATCTTCTTTAAAATTATCCTTGCTGTTTGCATTAATCTAAGAACATAGCTTAATTAGAGGGAGTAATATTCGTTGCTTGTTGTTCTTGTCTTTTTGTGTTACCCTAAGGGAGTATTAGCTTGTTTCCGCTTTCCCCTTGCACTTCATGTGAGCCTGGGGAGTAGTTGGAAGCGGTTATTGCTTTCTTCATAGTGGGACCTGCTTGAGGATTTCATCACTCCAAGGGACGATTCCAACCATGTGTACCGGTGGGGTATACAAAGGGGGGAGAGCGAAAGCTGTACCCCAATCCAGTCACGTCGTAATTGGCGGAGCGTCAAAGCTAGGGTGATACCTAGATAGACGTGAATAGTTGGTCTGAGCCCTTTAGTATCTCGCTGGGGTTCCCAACTCACGCTTGTGACAAGCTGGTGTTCACGGTTGTGCCTCACGTACCGAGAGTATATCGAGGACTCCCTAGATACCTTGTGCATCCTAGATTAAGACCACTTTTGCCATACCCTTAACGCTAATCATAGGGTTGTATTTGCTTGAGAGTGTTTTCTTGTGAGAAACCAGTGAACTCTTGACAATTTGGCCTTATCATTATCATTTTAAAGTCCTTGCCATAGCCATTTACATCAAACCGAGCCTCTGATTCACTGCAGAAGTGCAATTACACCCCTGTTTCACTGCAGAAGTGCAATTACGCCCCTGTTTTTACTGCAGAAGTGCAATTACGCCCCTGTTTCACTGCAGAAGTGCAATTACGCCCCTGTTTCACTGCAAAAGTGCAATTATGCCCCTGATTTGCTGCAAAAGGGCAAATCTGCCTTCCTGAATACCCAAAATCACCCCGTTTGGATCCTTTCAGCCTTTAAACCATTATTTAACCATTCCCAACCATTACCCCATCATCCCAAGCCTTCATTTTGTCACTTTAAACCTTCAAAAACCTCCATTTGACCATTTTAAACCTCCATCTCATTATTCCAAACTTTCATTCAACCATTCTAAATCCTCTTAATCCCCCATTTATTCTAATTTCTCCCTAATCCACCAATCATTTCTTACCATTTGCATCTCCAAACACCACCCATAACCAAACCGTCCTAACCTTGTCTTACAAAGCAGTTACCCAAATTGACCATAGCACTTGAACTTGATTATTAGTCTTTAACTTCGACCCCAATCAATTTGCCTCCATCTTGAGGTAAATTCAAGGGCGTAAGTTATCACCTTTGACCCAATCAATCCATTCCTATCTTTAGGTGGATTTGGTGTCGTAATCACCCTCTTAATCAATTAAAGCTCTTGGTTGTTAAGGATAACTTCCTTTGATTAAACTCAAGGTCTCCCTCTCATCTCTTATAATCCAAATCCAATCCCAATCAAATCTAATCCAAATCCAAATCCAAATCTAATCCAATCCAATCCAATCCAAATCCAATCCAACCAAATCCAATCCAATCCAATCCAATCCAATCCAAATTCAAATCCAATCAAATCCAATCCAATCTAATCCAAATCTAATCCAAATCAAATCTAATCCAAATCCAATCCAATCCAATCCAATCCAATCAAATCCAATCCAATCAAATGAAATCCAATCAACCCAATCCAATCCAATCCAATCACATCACCTTCGACCCAATCAATCTACTTCCATCTCGAAGTAGATTCGGTGTCGCAATCATCTTTTGATAATCAAATCTTATCGTCATAATCAATCCCATCACATCATCCAATCATCCTAATTTGAGCTTTAGTCCAATCCTAATCTGAGCTTGACCAAAATCTTGATTTGAGCTTTTTAACTGCTCTCATCCAAAATCTTTTTATCCATCCCTTTATCCTTTCACCATCATGAATCCTCATCCTCCCATCAATACTAGTAGTCAAGGGAACCTTAATTACATTTCTGATAACGTATAATCTTAAAGTCTTTATGATCAAGACGCACTATGACATAGGACCTCTTTGACACTCTCATTACAAGGTAAGCTTTCCACCTACTTTCCAAAAAATCCAATCACCCTTTCGAGTTATCCCGTTATGTCTTCTTCCATGCCTAATCATGTTGCTTCTGCTACCTTTGACAAGAGATATCTGTCATATCCATCATACCCTTCATCTACATCATCCTCTTATCCAACACCCGCATCCTCTTATCCTAGTCTACCATCTCAATAATTTCTATCCTAATCCCCATCCACATCCTCCTATCTAAATCCTTCATCCGCATATACCCACTACCCTAATCTTCCATGCCAATCTACTCACTCTAATCCTACATTCGTACCTTCCTATCTTAATCCTACATCCACATACCCTCATCCTAATCCACCATCCCAATACCCTTATTATAATTCATTCCCCACATCCTCTTGTCCCACTACACCACCTATATCCTCTTGTCCTAATCCACAATCCATGTCCCCCTATCGTAATCATCTTTCCCAATCTTCCCATACTAATCCTACACCCACATATCCTAATCATAATCCACCATCCCAATACCTTTATTATAATCCATCCCTCACATCCTCTTGTCCTAATCCACAATCCATGTCCCCCTATCTTAATTCACCACTCCAATATCCTTACCTTAACTCTCCATCCAATCCTAGTCCTCCATCTACTCTTAGTCCTCCATCCAATCCCATTCATCCATCTACTCCTAGTCCTCCATCCACTCCTAATCCCCCATCTACTCATAGTCCTATATTCAATCCCATTCCTCCATCTAACCCTAGTCCACCAATCCATAATACCTCATCCATTTCTACCACCCTAGCCAAGCCAACCATATGCAAGTCTCTCATTTCAGAAGTTCTCCAAGGACTCATGACAAAGAAGCCATCCCCGACCCCACATCTTGAAGTCATGGAACCATGCCATCTAGATCCATCATCCACGGTCACTAGAGACGAGACCCTTCTCCACCCAACACCTATCATTGATGGTACCACCCCTAGCACCACTCAAACCATCAAACCCATCACATCCTCTGGATCCGTTGAACCCCCATCTCCTACCATCACATCCTTTGAATCCATTAAGCCCCCATCTCCTACCATCACATCCTCTGAATCCATTGAACCCCCATCTCCTACCATCACATCCTCTGAATCCATTAAGTCCCCATCCCTTACCATCACATCTACTGAATCTATTGAACATCCACCTCCTACTCCAATAGTCATCGAACCCATCGATGACGCCCAAATCCATTCTGATGACTGCATCGAACCCTCCATCCTTCCATCTCCCCAACTTGAAGAGTCTCTCCAACACTCTGTTATCCTTCCATCCACACAAGATGTGTCATGCCAAGCATCTAATCCAAAGCATGCCAACATATCCCCTTCTCTAGATCAAGATCCTACCATCCTATCTAGTTCACCTCAAGATTGCAGTCCCCCATCCATTCCACTATACGTTCCTTGTTCTTCACTTGGCTCCATCTTCTCTCCGTTGCATGAGCACGTACCATAAATCCAGATCCTATCATATCCCCTAATCCCTCTCTTGATACCACCCATCCACATGCTGCTATCCCACCATCTCCCTCTCATGATCCCCATCATCGCCTAAAACTACTATACCTACACCGCTTGCATATCCCCTTGGTACTCTCACATTCTTCCATGGTGGCCTCATCGCAGAAGAAAAGCATAGTGTATTTACCGCCCATCATCCTCCACCTAATAATGGATTCGCATCATGTTTTCTGAATAACAAAAATCCTGTCCTAGATCGAATGCTCAAGAA
>VDFB02340875.1:0-17300 GCA_007258455.2 Sequoia sempervirens
CTATCCAACTGGAATAGGTATCTACCCAAATGAGGTAGGCATTTATCCATAAAGGATAGGATTTATCCATATCCATATACATATTATGAGGAGAATATTACCATTCATAAAAGCTTGTGTTTGGACTACACACACACACACACATATATATATAGAGAGAGAGATCACCCATTCTCATTGCATATGAATGTTAATAATTGACATTATTAATAACACAAATCCCCACTCATTGATTATATTATTCTTGGTTAGCATAACATCATGAGAGACAACCATGAAATCTATGAATCATACAAACATTAATAATTCAAAAGGATATATACATAATGGTTCATCGAAGACCAAAAGAGAAGAATCAAAATCTAGACAATACATTCAGTATAAAGTAAACTACTTCTTACTTGGGTTTTCAAGATTCAATAGATTAGAGTTTCATGCATAAGAATCATGAAGCATTCATATTACATAAAAATAAACTTCCATTTTTATTATTTCTTTTGTTTTTTATTTTCATTGTATTTAGAAGTTTTACTTCCCTATCTTTTAAGGTTATCTTCCAACTTACATTATTATCAATATAATTTCCATTCCTAGTATATGTGATGCTTAATTACATAACATAATATAATACTAAACATTAAAATAAAATCATAAAACTCATTAATCATGTCATATGATCTAATTGAAATAATATTATTGGTTCACCTCATAGGAAAATTTCCACAATTCACTTATTTACATAATAAGGTTAAGTATTTCAAGGGTATGTACTGGCTGGTCCATGATATGCTTCATCTTTTAGATTATTACTATGATCCTCATCCTTGTTTCCAAATTTTCACTTGCTTGTCAATACCGTGCGGTCTTTACCTACTTTGAAGTCCCATGAAAACCTTACAATTTTCACTATTTCACTTCTGGATATATATTTGTTCAATTGCATACTCAAGTACTTCTATCCATACAGGATAGTCATTTGTCCATCCGAGACAAGAGTCTAACCATATAGGTTAGGCATCTATTCAAACAGAATAGGCATCTATCCATACAGGCTAGGATCATACTCTGGCCAGAGACTTGGACTCATCAGTACCATGTGGGCCTGAGTCACTCTCTAAAGACTACACTTCCCTATTGGAAATATACTAAGGTCACCATCTTTAGGAGTATATAAAAATAATTAGCTTAAGTCCCATCTCGGAATTCATTCTAAAGCCTCGAGGAGTCAAGTAGATCCATCTAGGATCCCTTCCGAGTATACAAAGAATGTATTCTCCTTCAAGGTTACATTCTTTAAGGTAAGATTTAGATGAACTTTATTTTGAAGAAAACAACATCATTCTAATTGTAACTGGTCTAAATAGGAGAAACTTACTATTTTTATTTAATGTTCTTGAAGTCTTCCCATTCCTACAACATGAAAATCAATGTTCATTAGATTACAAAAAACAAAATTTAATTACAACACAAGCTTCGGTAGTAGGTCATAAGGCCTAGTGTCCTAACCCAATGCTCTGATACCACATGTAACAACCACATCAAATAAACTCAAAATTACCACTAAAATTTTTAATTTATATATCAAGTCATTTCACTATTACAAATAGATGACATGTTTCAACTATTTCATTTTACTCCAAAAACCAACAATTTATTCAAGCTTATATGTAAATATGTAGAAGACCAAGTAAGTCTTGCTCAACACCCAACTGTATTGGCATTGTGAAGCCACGTGGACTCTAGCCAAACCCTTGAGCAAGAATAAGACTACCAATAACTTGGTTTGTTAATGGAAGTCATAAAGTATAAGTACCCATCGGTTGCCACCCACTTAGGGCAACAACAATAACAATTTTACCTTATTCACAAAATTGGATGATGTGCTTAGTTTTGCGATTTAATTAACAACAAATATGTAAGTTATCATTAGTTTGAATCCCATTTTATAATCACCAAGCTCCATGATGGTGAGGTGAGAGCATATGATGAAGATCTGACACCAATGATGAATTTAAAGAATAAAATACAACATCCTCACTTAATCTATTGGATTAAATAATACATGAATCATAAGTTCCTTACTTTATTACAACACCAATTTACTCTTAGGAAATTCATTAAAGTAAATGGAAATGAAGAATATAAATGCCTTGAGAATAAATTAACTATCCTCATGAAAGTTCTATGAATAATATGATTTGCTCAACCCTTAGAAATGTTTTGGATCAACTCCAATTTCCCAATTATTCTATGATCAACTAACTAGACAAAGTAATCTATAATATTAAAAACCACAAACTCGGCATTTGGCATTAAAGGAAAAGAGAAAACAATTACATAATGGAACTTAATTGTCGTACCTTTCTAAAATAAAATATAAAGAGAACAATATAATCACCATAATTATTTATTATGCCAAAGGCGTTCCCTATTTGAAGTAGTGCAAGCTAATTTGATCTATCGATGGCTCAAATTGCTTGGGAGATGATTCAAACAATTTCAACCGTTCGATTTTCATAGTTTTTAGTCAACGATTTTTTCCCTATTCACCGTTGAATGATTACATAGTTATTTTCCCCTATTCACCATTGAATGACTTGTGTCGGTTATTTTGTTAGGGGAAAGGACCCAATATCTACCAAGGCTAAATTCGGGCAATTGTAGAATTCAAACTGCATATCAAATCAAAAAAATGGTTTTTCTCACATGAGTGTAGTTATCCTAATAATAGTGTTTAATGCACTTTGGCCAATATAATTGACATTTTTTTTTTAACACACCCATTTGGGGCAATCAGAAATGCATTAAAACCGTGAAGACATCTTTGAAGATGATGCAAAACTAGAGTCTCATTACATTTTGTCCAGATTCTAAAATATTTTTTTCAATTTTTGAATCGATTGTGACTTTTCCATCTCCCACAAAAAATTGGTTTCCTTTTTTCAAAAATAACATTTTTAAAAAGTGACGACCAAGATAACAATGCATAACTTTTTCCATGAAGGATAAAATTCAAATTTTTCTAAATTTGATTTCAACTTCGACATCTAGCTTCCACTTGGTTAGATAGTTTTATTGGAATATTTTTCTTTTAATCAAGTTTCGTGTGTTAATCAAACATAACTGTGACATAGCTGACCAGATAATGGCTAACTTCATCATATATCAAAATTCTTGTTTTTTTGTTGGATCAAGGACTTCAATATCTGGTGCACTCATATTTTTAAATTTTTTTTTTTATAATCTTCTATTTTTCCACTTGTGCAGAACAAAGAGTTTTGTTTTCAATGAAAAACCTATATTTAATAAAATTAAAAAACAAATAGATAATAAAACCAAAACATACTAAAATTATATTCATTGGATAGCTTGTTCTAAAGGCTACTCGATTCCAAGTTTGGTTTCTAAATATTCCCCATTGTCATCCTCAACTGGAGCTTGAAAGCATAAAATTTTACGTTTTTTGTGTGAACAAATTAAAAAATTAGGGAAAAAGGGGGTTCGCTAGAACCAGGGGGTTCTAGCGAACCAGGGTTCATTCGAACCCTCGTTCGCTCGAACCCCCACAAATATGCACTTTTCCTTTGTTTTTTGGGCGGGAAATGTGGGCCCAATAGTTAATGGGTTCGCTCGAACCCTAGTTCGGTCGAACCCCTTTATGGTTTGGTTGAACATGTAGGTTCATGCGAACCCCTAAAACCAATTTTTTTCCCATGGGGTCGTTTCTTCTCAATTTTCCTTCCTCCATCAAATTGTAAACCACTATTATGGCTTCACCTGTTAAGTGCTTTTAACTAAGGTTTTGGCTTCTGGGCAACTCGATCGAGTGCGGGAGCGTTGGATATGCGCGCAAAGGTCAAAAAGTTACCTTTAAACGTCTGTTTGCCACCACCTAATGTCCTGGTATCCGCCCATTATAATTTCAATCAATTATAGTTGTTTTAGCACTTAAAATCCACTCAAATCATTCACTTTAGCACTTAATGAGTAGCTATTGGTGTTTTTGTAATTAATTATTCAATAAAATAAAGTTTTTAATAGATCAAAGTGATTTTTTTTGGGGGGGACGGGCGGGGGTTTAAAATGAGCATGGAGGTGGTGGTAATTCAATCTGAGGTGGTAACTGGATCCTTTCCCCTAGTGCGTGAGTGCGTGAGATATTTCAGCAAAAAATTGCGTCCAATATTCGGTGTGCCCTGCTGAGAAGGATTTGAACGCAGAAGAGAACGACAATTACAATGTGCCCTGCTTGCTCGCTATGGAAGAAAATGCTAAGAGGACTGTAGTATTAAACCTTAGCGGGCCAGTAATACAGTCAAGCATCTCCTATCTTCCAAGCTCTGATAATCCTGTTCCCATAACCAAATTCAGGAACATTGCAGGAACCTGCCAAATTCTTTAGTTGCAACTGCCCTGGTAGACATGTATTCAAAAGTGGAAGCATAGACAAGGCAGTGAAGTGTTTGACAAGATGCCTCGACGTTGTCTCGTGGACTGCAATGATCGCAGGGTATGCACAAAATGGATTTGTTGAAAAGACTAAATTTTCAATCAAATGCAATTGTCAGGTTTAAAGCCAAATTACGGAACCTTTGCTACCATCTTCCCTGCCCATGCCAAAATGGGAGCTTTGGAACAGTATTTGCATCCATCGAACAATAAAAAATAGAGGAACTTTGACAGATATCATGGTCACGACTGCCGTAGTAAACATGCATGCAAAAAGTGGAAGTAACAAGGCACGTGAACTGTTTGACAGAATATCTGAAAAAAATCTCATCTCATCGACTGTAATGATTGCAGGATATGTACAAAATGGATTTGTTGAGAAGGCTTTAGAAACTTTCAAGCAAATGCAATTGGCTGGTGTAAAGCCAAATTCCACAGCTTTCGTCAGTATGCTCCCTACGTATACCAAAATGGAAGCTTTGGAATGGGGAATGGGGTATGGCGTATGGACATCCATCAAAGTGGGAGTTTTTTCACATATTATAGTTGCAAATGCTCTGGTAAACATGTATGCAAAGTGTGGAAGCATAGAAAAGGCACGAGAACTGTTTGACAGAATGTCTCAAAGAGGTTATCTCATGGAATGCAATGATTGCAGGATATGCAAGCATTCTCCCTGCTTGTGCAAAAATAGGAGCATTAGAACAGGTTATGGACATTCAAACTCCATAACTTTTGCGAGTATAATAAAGAGGGGATTTTCACCAGATGTTATAGTTGGAAATTCCTTGGTTGATATATATTCGAAATGCAGAAGAATCCAAAGGTACTTTAACTGTTTGACAATATGCCTCAAAGAGATGTGATCTCATGGGCAGCAATGATTTCAGGATATGCACATTTGAAACTTTTTAGCAAATGCAAGTGGAAAGTGTAAAGATAAATTCCACAAAAATATGCTATCATACTCCCAGACTTTGCCAAAACGGGGGATTTTGAACATGGTATGGACATCCATCAAATCACAATGGAAAGGGGGTATTTTTTAGATGTTGTAGTGGCAAATGCCTTAGTAGAGATTTGTCCAAAATGCGTAAGTATACACAAGGCACTGAGCTTGTTTGACGTGATGCCTCGAAAGAATCTAGTTTCCATAGGCGAGGTTACAAGGCTTTTCAAAAGCACGTAATAAAAATGACTGCAGGATATGCACAAAATGGCATCCATAGGCGAGGTTACAAGGCTTTTCAAAAGCATGTAATAAAAATGACTGCAGGATATGCACAAAATGGGTTTTGTTGAAAAGTCCTTCGAAACTTTTAAGCAAATGCAAATGGCAGGTGTACACCCAAAGTAAACAACATTTGCCAGCATCCTCTCAGCCTGTGCCATATGGGATATTTAGGATAGGGCAAGAACATCCGGCAAATCATAACTGGGGATATATATTTGTCAGACGTTGTAGTTGTGAATGCCGTGATAGACTTCTATGCAAAATGTGGAAGCATACACAAGGCACGTGAACTGTTTGACAAAATGTCTCAAAGAGAAAAAGCCTCAAAGTGCATTTGGAAGGAGTAAAGCCAAACTCCACAAGCTTTGGTACCATCCTCCCAGCTTGTGCTAAAATTGGAACTCCAGACCAGGGCATGGACATGCATCAAAGCATGATAAGAAGAGGATTGTTGTCCGATGTAGTTACGAGTGTCCTGCTAGACAGATATGAAAAATCTACTAAGTATAGACAAGGCAGTTGAGTTGTTTGACTAAATACCTCAAAGAGATGTTGTATCATAAACTGGAATGATAAATGGATATTCACAAAATTGGTTTATTGAGAGGGCCTTGGAAACTTAAGCAAATGCAATGAGTAGGTGTAAGATGTAACTCCATAACCTTTGCCAGCATCCTCCTAGCCTATGCCAAATTGGGAAGCTTTGCAACAAAGTATGGGCATCCATCAAAACATAATTGAAAGCACATTGTTGTCAGATGCTGTAGTCGTAAGTACTCTTATAGACATGCATGCAAAATGTGGAAGCATAAACATCACGTCAACTGGTTGACAAAATGCCTCAAAGACATGATCTCATGGAATTCTATTATCGCACGATATGCCCAAAATGTCTTTTGCAAGGATTCTTTCAATCTTTTAGAATTAATGAAGTACTTGGGAACACCTTGATCATGTAAGATTTTAGAATGAGTATCGTAGAGGTAAGCCTATAGGCCAATCTACACAGTGGCTATGAGGATTACCCAAAACTAACAGAAATATATTATTAAGTTGATTGTTCGCCTTAAAAAAAATGAATGAAATGGATATAGAGAAATTTAAAAAACATGAGGAGGCAATGAACAGTTGTACAAGCTGAAAATCTTAGTATACTTCAAATTCTACTGGAATTTTATTAATAAATATGAGTCTTTCAAATCATATTGACTAACATTTTTGGGATATATTGATCAGAAAAACATAATACATTTTTACATTACAATGAATTTCAAATCAGGACCAAAAACAAAAAACAAAAACAAAAGTGGATGAGAAAAAATGTCCATTTCCCCCTGCTCAACGTGATCAAGGACCCTTATTTCTCTATGTGGAGTTACAATTTTCATCCAACGAGAACATAGAGAGCGTATATAATTCTTGAAAGAAACCCAAAATTGTTAGCAATAGATCTATCCAAAACTCCACTTACAAATCCACCATTATTACCTAGATAAATTAGAATACTGAGATTGTCGTTATATGTTGAAAATGAAGGTGCAATAGATGAGAAAGGAAAACACATACTCCACAACCATATCTGAAAAAAACTTTGAGCGGGAGCAAAAACATTGAGAGCAACACCTCAATAAATGTTTTACAGTCCCTTTTGCCATTTTGTTCAACTTTACAACTTGTTTCTAACTGTAATTCCTTTGTCACATTATGGGGAGAAAGGGAAGATTAGTGGAATTTTAATAGAGGAAGCTTGATTGCACATGTTGTGGAAATTGCTTTGAGATGTGGCAATGTTAGACAGTTTCAACAAAGCACAGTTTGACACATTGTACTAGTTGATGTTTAAAGCTCTTGGGTTTGGTGGTCATAGTGGCTTGTGATAACAAGCTTTTTTTCTGTTGTCTTATCTCTTTACATATGTTCTCTCTTACATCTACATAGAAGTGGGCAAATCAAGTGAGGTTCAAATTGTAGGAAATTGATAAAAAGTCAAGGAATTGAAGGCCATAAAATGGTACATGTTTTCTATGTAAGAGACAGATCACATGCACAAACACAACTTAAAATAAGCAATAATAAAAATTTACAATTTGTGAACAAATTTTTATTTGATATGCATGGTATCACAAAGTGTGATATGAAATTTGTATATATTCAGTCTTTTCTAAGAGCTCTTCTCAATTATGTAATTTGAATATATTCTTCACATTCTTGAAGGAACACTTCTTTAGCACAAGAATCATTATCTTCATATTTTAAGAGTGTCACGATCATAATTTTTTTTTAGAAAATGTCTATATTTTTAGTATAGATTCAATCTTGTTTGGCTAATTTTATTTCACATCCTAAACTCCTAAACCACAAACCCTCAAATTTGCAACTTGGGCTCTAAGGTAGATGCAGTGAGCTAGATGGATATGATTGCCATCTACTTCTACTCTTGTTTTTTCTTAAATAATTGTCATATTTCACACCCAAATATACCTGGACCTAATCCTAGATGTAGTTGACTACCTAAAGGGCTAGACATTGGGCATGGGCATTTGCACCCTTGTCTAGTGTCACGTCATATTGTTGTTTTCCTTCAAATTTTGATAGAAAAATGTGATTGTTGTTAATGTTATTGAGTAGCTTCAGGTTCATCCTTCCAGCCACGAGTGAAGAATAATAAATGTAGCCTATCGTCTATTTATTTATATGAGTCATTTATTTATGATGGGCGCTTCTCTTGGCAACATTATAATTTCACATTGAGGCTGACCTTCCTTATGATTTGTATTTAATATTTATTATTATATTATGGCCGACCTTATAGCTTGAAGAACTGCGACCTCTCTCATTTGTATATATACAAGATTCATTCTTCCATTGATGATCATCAAGTTCATTCTATGTAAGTGTGAATATTGTCAAGTGTGAATATTGTCAAGTGCAAATATTGTCAAGTGTGAATATTGTCAAGTGCAAATATTATCAAGTGTGAATATTAATAGTTTGCGAATTACTCAAGAGAGATTGCAGATTACTCAAGAGCAGGTTGCAAATTGTTCAAGGACAGATTGCAAATCATTCAAGAGCAAACTATGAATTCCTCTAAGGCTAAATTGAACATTATATAGTTTATCATCTGTTCTTGCATCTCAGTTGGTGCTGTATATTGGCCTTGTGTTCGGCCTCATTGTAAAGTGAATTGTTGTCACTGTTTATAAATATAAGAGAGATCTTTGTTGTTGGGTTTTTCTCCCTCAAGAGGAGGGTTTTCCCAGGGTATCCACTGTGTTATTGTGTCTGATTTTGAATTATTTTCTGTACATATAATCTGTTCACTAAAATTCACATGGTATCAAAGCGGGTTTGAGAGGATCGTGATTAGATTATTACAAATCAGCATACCCTTTTGTTGTTCACTTATCTACTTCAAGATGGTGAATGGTTTGAAGGTTGAAGATAGACTCGAAGGTGCATCTAACTTCACTTCATGGAGATTTAGGATCATGCTCACCTTGCGTGAAAATGACTTGGGTGAGTTTGTGGAGTCTAGCATTTCTGAACCTGAGGAGGAAGAATAAAAGTTGCAGTGGCTAAAGAAAGACATTAAATCAATGAAGATATTGGTTGATTCCATCAAGGATCATATTGTTCCTATCATCTCTAAGTTGAAGACAGTGAGAGATATGCTCAAGACCTTGGAAGAGATGTATGAAGTCAACAATACCAGCCGAGCTCTTGCACTAAAGCATGAATTGCATCATGTGAAGATGTCAAAGGGAGAATCTGTTACTGCATACTTTATGAGGATTTCAAATTTGAGAGATCAGCTCTCAACAATTGGGTATATGGTTGATGACAAGGATTTGACCATGCTCGCCCTCAATGGGCTACCTTTGTCTTGGGAATCCTTCATTCAAGGAATCAGTGCAAGATCGAAATTGCCTAAGTTTGATCACCTAAGATCTGATCGCATTCAAGAAGAATCAAGGTTGGTGGCAAGAGGCATGGGTCAAAGTTCAAAGAATGAAGACATTCATGTTCTCGCCTCTCATGCGTCAAAGAAGAAAGGAAAAGATGGAAGGAAAGGATTATTCAAGAGGAATTGGGACAAGGGAAATGATGATGCACCTCCACTCAAGAAGAAGAGGGATATGTCCAAGATTCAATGTTTTAGGTGTGACAAGTTTGGGCACTTTGCCAAGTATTGTCCAACTAGACCTAAGCAACATGCCACCATTGCAGATGTTGATGATGCCTCTCCTCAAAAGGATTCAAGTGAATTTTTGTTCTATTCGGCATTATCAAGTAGTGTACCTTCTGACACCAACACCTGGATAATCGACAATGGTGCTTCACGACACATTACCGGCTTTAAGGAGCACTTATCAAGTTTAGTGGAAAAGGAGTCTTTTGAACAAGTCATCATTGGAGATGATGCTAGCTACTCCATGAAAGGAATTGGGACCTCTACACATCATTTGGATTCTGGCATATCGCTTCAATTGGGTAATGTTCTTTATGTTCCTAGAATCAAGCGCAATCTTATTTCTATTTCAGCTTTGGAAGATAAAGGATATCAAGTTGCCTTCTCCAAAGGCAAAGTTCTAGTTTGGATGGAAAATTCTAGCTTCAAGAATGCTCAAGTAATTGGAGTTAGACGTGATAACCTCTACAAGGTTCTCACACGTTCTTTACAAGCTTTGGTTCATGACTCTTCAAGTCTTTGTGATCTTTGGCATCAGAGATTGCCTCACCTTCACTTCTGAGCCCTACCTATTATGGAGAAGATGGTGACGGGCCTTCCTAAGTTCAACTAGGAGCATGAAGGCACATGCAAGGGTTGCACATTGGGTAAGAATATAAAAGCCCCTTTTCATAGTAGAGAAAATAGATCTAAGTGTATTTTAGACCTGATTCATTCTGATTTATGTGGACCTATGTTTGTTCCTTCTTTGAGTGGTTTCTTGTATTATGTTCTTTTCATTGATGATCACTATATGAAGACCTGGATTTATTTTTTGAAATCTAAAGAATCTGAGGAAGTGTTGGATAGGTCTAAAGAGTTTAAAGTTTTGGTAGAAAATCTTTCTGGTAAAAGAATTAAGGTCCTCAGATTTGACAATGGTGGAGAATACACCTCTGGTAGTTTTCAGAATTTTTGTATTGATGCAGGGATTAAGAGGGAGTTCTGTGTTCCCTATAATCCTCAACAAAATGGTGTTGCAAAAAGAAAGAACAAGACGATTGTGGAAGCAGCAAAGGCCATGATCCATGATCAAGATTTGCAAACATTCTTATGGGAAGAAGCTTCCAGGACAACTGTATATGTTCAAACATAAGTCCTCATAAGATATTGGAGAATATGACTCCAGAAGAAGCCTTTTAAGGGAAGAAGCCTGAAGTCAGTCATTTGAGGATCTTTGGAAGTCCTGTTTATATTCATGTTCCCAAGGAAAAGAGAACCAAGTTGGAGCCTTCTGGCAAGAAGGGAATATTTGTGGGCTACAGTGAGACATCAAAAGCTTATAGAATTTACATTCTAGGTCAGAAGTTGATCGAGATCAGTAGGGATGTCACATTTGAGGAAGATGTTGCATTTAGAAGATCTAGGGGGACTCATATGGAGATTGATAATGAAGAATCTCCTCAGGATATGGAAGTTGACCATACTCCTGAGATTCAGAGGGAGACTTTAGAACCAAAAGAAGACACTAATCCTGTTGAACCCTTGGAACCTACTGATGGGCCTACTGACATTGTTATTGGGAGAAATCGACCTCTATGGGCAAGGCATACTATGCAAGAGGCTGAAAGTTTTGCAGCTCCTAGAGGCACATTCAGAGAAAGCAAAAGGCCACATAAGTTCTCCAGTTATGTTGCCTTGATGAGTAAGATTATAGAATCCGAGCCTACCTGTGTTGAGGAAGCTTCGAGTCATCAAGTTTGGAGAGATGCTATGACATAGGAGTATCAATCAATTCTTAAAAATGATGTTTGAGATATTGTTCCTAGACACGAGGGCAAGTCTGTGGTATCTTCTAAATGGCTATTTAAGATTAAGCATGCTATAGATGGAAGCATTGAGAAGTACAAGGCAAGATTTGTGGCTCGTGGGTTCTCTCAGAAAGAGGGAGTTGATTATGATGAGACATTTGCTCGTGTTGCTCGCTACACTTCAGTCAGAACCATCATTGCTATTGCTGCATCCAGAGGATGGAAGATTCACCAGATGGACGTGAAGACAGCCTTTCTCAATGGAGTGATTGAGGAAGAGGTTTATATAGAGCAACCTGATGGATTTGGGATTCATGGGAAGGAGTCACATGTTTGCAAACTGAAGAAGGCCCTATATGGTCTTAAGTAGGCTCCTCGTGCATGGTACGAAAGGATTGATCGGTACCTATCAAGTTTGGACTTCTTGAAGAATGATGCTCATTCAAATTTCTACTTCAAGGAAATCAATGGTGATGCATTAATTTTGGTTTTATATGTTGACGATTTGATATTCCTTTTTCAATATATCTAATTTTTCTAAGCTCAATGGAATTGTAGTGGATATCTTAAATTGTATGAATAGTGTAGAGTTCAATGTTGTGCCTTTAATATTGTAAGTTGATTTACTTTTGTATGCAAGTAATAATCCCTTTATCTTACTTGGGTCACTATGAATATAGTTATTATATATACATAGTAGGCCTTCATATATAACTTTGGTAGTGAATATTTTTCATATTCCAACACCTCATGCTAAAAAAAAAATTAATGGTTCAAATAATTTTTATTGTTTTTATTAGTATGTCTATCAATATGGTTTGTTGCAATTTGTTTAACATTTTTCAAACATTACAATATTCTATTTTGTCAAGTAAGTGTCAAATGGTCTTCTCATTTGTTGTAGAAATTAAGTTTTATTGTCTAAGATTACGTTGAAATTTGTATTGTTCATTGTATTCAATATTTATGTTTTCAACATTGTTTGTATCTATTTAGTTTTCATTTTTAGTGTTGGCATCAATAATAGCATTTTCCATATGGCCCCATAGTTCCATTGTATTATATGTATAATTTTATTGATTAAGTTCTACTAATTTTTCATTAGTAGAAAAAGTATTTTTCCATCTTATGAAGCCATTTTTTAATATGTTTTCATCCATGGATAATGGAGCATATATTTAAATATTTTCCCTATAATAGTTCTCATTGTCAACATGTTTATTTTATTTTAGATATTGAATAATTTATGGTCTACTTAAAAAAAAATTCCCTTTGTTGTAGTGTTATCTATGATAGATTTTACTAAACAAACACCCGTCAATGTTTTAGGGTATGCAATATAATTACAATCAATTTTTTACAAGCTCAAAATATTTCCAAAAGGAACACAATTCATAATTGGATGATCATGAACTAAAAAATACTTCCCATATATACCATATGTATGCCTTGGATGCCATAGAATTTGAATTGACTTTATATGTAAGACTATATAAATGATTGTATAACTTAATCAAGGTTATTCTAGACACAAGTCAAATACACATAGTGTAATACAATAAATGGGTTTGTAGTAATGGAAAAAGTATCCTTTTTTACTTACTTGATTTGGGAATAAAATTTGTCATTGAATTAACCTAATTTTTCCATGGCTTGATGTTGTAATGTGTTGTAACACATTCACATTGATCTTGGTCCCTCTTTTAATAAAATGAACTTGATTTGTACCTTATTTAAATGTTGTAAAGTATTGTAAAATACTTTCAAACTTATCTAGTGTCCTCTTAATTAAATTTGGTTAATTGGTGTTAATTAAACCCTTTAATTCAAATTTAAGCCTTATTTGTGACGCCTCCTAGAGATCTATCCTAACAAATATAATTCAAATTACATAATAGTTAATTGGGAAAAATCAAGGTCCTAGAAATTGATGCTATGGCCCATTTTCCCTAGGTGGCGAATGGGTCCTCCATCGATAGGACCCCTCTTTATCAACATATTTAAAATTGGTTTTTAATGATATTTCATCCCCCAAAGGTAAGGTCTTGGAAAACAATGCCAGGACCCATTCGCCCTAGGTAGCAAATGGGTCCTCCCTTAATGAAGTTGTCCTCTTTGAATTTCATTCTAGTAGGAATTTATTAATGTTTGTTTCCAAATTTGGTGTCATCTTGAATTGTTTGAATTTTGGGGTCAATCTCTTGATTTAGTATAAATAAGGGGTTAATTTACATTGTTTCACCTAGAAATTTTATGAAGCATCCTAGAAACTTTACAAGAGCATTATAGAGAAATTCAAGAGTATTTTCAAGGACATTTCAAGGCATATTATCAAGAGTTTATTGCAGCAATTCAAGATCATTTCATCATGTCAAAGGTTTAGTGCATTCATGCATGTTGTTGAGCTAAGAAAGTTGATGTAGCATTGAAGATATATTGCAAGCATTGTTCACATCTTATTCAAGAATAAAGATCTACATTATCCATGGAAATTACATGTTATTGAAAATTTCCATAACAAGACAACATCCAAGGTATCAACATTGCATCATTTCATGTTCATGCTTCAATTACATCATTTCATCATTTGGTTTAATTACCTACAAGGGGTTTGACTTAGGAAAACCCCTATTCACTAACAATAAACAATTTTTTCTTCCCTTTAGTGTGTATTTTATAATTTATAAGTTGAAGATCAAGTGGAGAAGAATTTTGGAACAAAATTGCCAAAGTTGTCAAGTTGAAAGATTGACCTTCAAAGTGCATGAACAAAAAAGTGAAGCTATAGAATTAAGAACAAGTTTTTGGGAGTTGACAATCAAGAATATAATAGTGCAGACATCAAGGAAAACAATCTAGATCTTAGTTTCAAAAAACCTAACAGGGACCCATTTTCCACTAAAGGTGAATGAGTCCTTTCTGCCCTAAAAATAGGCTTCTTGCAACATGGTACACACCTCTTTGAGCTCTAATAAATCTCCTCATAGCTGCTATAATAGTTAGGGTCAATTTTTTATTGTTATTTATATCTTTTGGCCCTCATATTTGCATAAATTATAGTGATTTTGTGTGGATAAATTCAAGCGGTATATCTTCATCTTGATAAGCCCTATTTTTTCCACCTCATCATTAATGGTGAACTTGACATATTGAACATTGCAATTTTTTTATTTTTGAAGTCCTTGCATCTTAGATTAGATCTTGCATCTCATTTGTATTGAATTAAGATCTCATTTATGGTTTCTTGTATTGCATTCAAAATTGCATCTCATTTAGGATTTAAATATTTGCATTGTTTTGCATCTCTCTAAATCTAAAAATTACAAAAAACAAATTGGTCACTATGCATATAATTTAGATATCATTTATTTGCATTTTTTTTATAAAAAAAAATCCATTTCAACATAGATCCTTGTATTCATATTTTCATTGCATTTTTAGAAAATCTAAAATTAAAACTCCTTGCCTTAGACATGGAACTGAAAGACATTACTAAAATCTTATAAATCATTCAAAAATAGTTTAAAAATACCTAAATAGGACCCATTCTCCCTTACTAGTGAATGAGTCCTTGATTAGGTCAAAGATGAACCTTCTAGCATCTAAAAAAGCATTAAAAATCACCCTGAAATCCATAGAAACATCTTTGAAAAATTAACCAAGACCCATTTTACCTTACTAGTGAATGAGTCCCTATTAACTACTGATCTGCATTTTTTTGGAAATTAAAATCTCAATTTTAGGCTTTTATTTACTATTGTTACTTTCTTGTTTCAGTTTCCTGATTTTTTGCTTCATCAAATTAAATGCATTTAGCTTGAATTGCTTCATTCCAGTGCATTGTTAAGATTCAAAATTGCATCCACAATATTTCATTTTTAGTTTATTGCATTGTGTAATAAGAAAATTGCCATGTTTAGATCTAAAGTTTTGAAAATGGATTTTTTTTAAGCAATGTGTGGAAGTCCTTGTTCTATTTGGTTGATGTTTCAAGTTGCACTTTTTGAAATGACCCTAATGAAATTGAACTCACTCATGCTCACACAACTCCTAATGTCTACCCTCCTCATGGTGCTGAAATCTTTGGAGAAGATGATGAGAGCATTAAAAACTTCATAAATGATTTCCTTAACAACCTTGAGAATAATGCATCCTTTTACCCATCCATGAAATAACCAACATAGCTTAATATTTTTGGTATTTTACATCCTGAAATTGAGTGACAAGTTAGGCCTAAGTTCCCTACCATAGGTGAACCTGGCTCTTCTAAACAAGAAAAAATTCAACCATCCTATGTTAAGAAATTAACCAACACATCAACTAACTTTGAGGAGACACATGGAAAATAATTCACGATATTAAGCAAACAAGGATGTCATACAAGTGAACATAAAATTTATCAACTGCTAGAGCAAATACCAACCGAAGATACTAAAGGGTTAGGATATCAAGATCCTCCCTATGACATAAGAAATATTCTACCTAAAGAAACACCAATTCCTTGTAACAATGGAAGGATTGTATTAGATCCTCCTCCAGACATACATATCGTCATTCCTAAAGAGCAACCAATGCCTCCTACTGACAATGATAAAACAAACAAGGTTATCTCAGTTCATCCTTCCCTATATCCACCGAGGGATATTGGTGAATCTAGCAAATGTATAAAGGCCTTACAAGTTAAGGAAACTTAAATTCCCTTGTCTTCCACTTGAAAGTGAAAGAAAATTACAATTACTTAAAAATCAAGAACTTATAACATTACCACCCATGAAAGAAAAGATAAGACTATATCGTAAAGATGCAAATATTCTACATTGTCAACAAAACTCTTGGACATAGTAATGATGACTGTCACACATTAAAATTAATCTTGAGAAACTTTCACTTTCATGGAAATAATTTTTATCAAGTGATTGCATAAAATTCCATTCTACTCCTTTCAATGTAATGGCTATAGAATCATACAATTCTCATTATTACATGTACATTTATTTAAAATAACTTTCCATGATGCAAGGAGCTCATTCTCATCACCTACCTCAGCTCATTTTTTCCTCACACTAGGTGGGGGTAAGAATTTGATAGCCCTCGCTTAGTTTGACACTTGATCTTATCCCTTTGGCTAGTTTTCTTCCTTCTATTTATACTGACCAAGATTGGGATGCATATGACCTACTTTAGGTTGACTCGCATGTGCCTTACTAGTATATTTATTTTAAAGTTTTCTATTTATTTTGTTTTGTTACATATTTTTGAAATAATATAGATAATTTATTCAAATTTATACGTCAAGCTACCTAACTCTAACTTTTTCTAAATTTTGTGCCACTTAAGGGCCTATTTTATCCATGATGATCCTACACATACCCTCTACTTTAGTGTGATTTTAACATGGTGTCATCCTCTCACTAATGTGGGGGAAAATGTAGTAATAGAAAAAAAATCCTTTTTCCTTACTTGATTTGGAAATAATTGTCATTGATTTAACCTAATCTTTCCTAGGTTGAAAGTTTTAATGTGTTGTAACACATTCACATTCATCTTGGACCCTCTTTTAATAAAATAAACTTTACTTGTGCCTTATTTAAGTGTTTTAAAGTATTGTAACACACTTTCACACTTATCTAGGGTC
>VDFB02340876.1:0-66077 GCA_007258455.2 Sequoia sempervirens
GGTATAGGCTTGTCTCAGTCCATGGAAAATGCTGGTGACAACAACATCTTTCAGTAATACACGACCCAGTCTTTCTCTAATGACCCTTGGTATGCTGATACCATTTGCTTTATGCTCAATAATCGACGTCCAAAGGGGAAGAATGCAACTCAAAGGAGAGCGCTAAGAATGAAGAGTTCTCATTACATGCTTAAAGCAGGGTTGCTATACAAGAAGAATTTTGAAGGAGTGTACCTACGATGCCTTGGTAAGCAAGAGGCTAAACATGTGATCTTTGAGTTTCATGGGAAACATGGCATAGGTCATGGGTCTGTAGACTCATTGGCACACCAGATCCTCAGATCTAGTTATTACTGGTTGTGTGTATTCAAAGATGTCCATCAGCATGTGAGAACATGTCACATATGTTAGATCTCTGCATCAAAAGAATTCCATTTAGCCATGCCATTGTAGCCTATCTATGAGGTAAGGCCATTTGCCCAATGGGCACTGGATTTTATTGGGGTGATTAACCCGAATTCTTCTGTAGGACACAAGTTTATTTTGACTACTACTGATTACTGCACAAGGTGGATAGAGGCTATACCCTGCAAGAATAGCACAACAGAGGTGGTGATCAAGTTCCTCATTGGATGCATCACCACCAGGTTTGGAATACCCTTCGCGTTGGTATGTGACAATGACTTCCTTTTCTTTTGCTGAATTCATTTCATGGGCTTATGATCACAAAATTGTTTTAAAATATTCTTCAAACTATTACCCATAAGGAAATGGAGTTGCAGAATCAACCAACAAGAATCTCTTAGGGGTAATTAAGAAACTATTAGAAAACAATCCTAGAGACTAGCATACTCAGCTGAGATTTGCATTATGGTTAGATAGAACTAGGATCAAGGCTGCCTTAAAGACCTCACCATTCAATCTGGTATATGGCCAAGAGCCTCTGTTCCCTATCCATCTGCAAATACCTATCCTTGAGTTCATGCAAAAATTCTACTCTAGTGATAGTAGGATAGAAGTAAGGTTAGTTTCCTTATTGAAATTAGAAGAACAGAGAGATGACACCTTGCAACAATTCTTTAGGCACCAGGCTATTGTCAAGCATTGGTTTGATAAAAGAGCCAAAATCAAGGCTTTTAGGATATCAGACCTTGTGTTGTTATGGGATAAAGCTAGTGAAAAGAAGGGCAGTCACTAGAAATTTGATAAACTTTGGCTAGGTCCTTATCAGATTGCTGAGATCCTAGGAGAAAATGCTTTAAGACTGAGTAGTTTAACTAGAGAACGTGTTCCCTTGCCCATCAATGGAAAATTTCTAAAACACTATTTTGAGTCGTGAAGTTCATACTTTTGCTGGTTGATGCATCTGTGTAAATAGTTTCTTGTAAATAATTTCTGTGTAAGTAACTCTATTCTTTATGTGAATAATTTACTGCTCTTTATGTAAGTAATTTGTTTGCTTGTTTGTAAATAATTTGTTGTTGGTTTGTTTGTCTTTTCTATCAATCTTTCTATTTCCTTTGTTATTTTGGTTTCTATTTTTGTTTCGTTCTTTGGGGTTTACCTATTCTTTCTCATCTTAAAGTGGGGGTTGTTATCTTGAACATACTTTGGTCGTGTTGTGACCTTTTTCACACATCGCCCCATAGTAAATGGGGACCCCCCCTAATTTTTGCTTCATTCCAAACTTTTGGCTTGATTTTAGTTTGTTTTGTCATTGTCTCTCTTTTCTACTGCCTGTCTTTCTGGGATTGTGCCCATCATTGAGTTTAAACGTGAATTTGGTCAAGTCTAAAAATTAGGGTTTGTACTTTCCTGGTCAGTTCAAGGTTGAACGAAGTGAATAAGTTGAAAATAGAGACTGACTTTGCTATCAATATGCTTCCAGCAGGCTTCCATTAAAATTTCATCAGATTCCAGTCACTTACTATTTTTAGTAAGTGTGTAATTCTAGGCGTTCCTTCAACATTTTTGAAATTCCGATAGTCACACTGCATTCAAAACACCTCAAGTTACTCACATGCCAAATTTAAGCTGAAAAAGACTACTATTTTTAGCAGTCCAGCTTCCAGAGCAGATTTCAGGGTTTAGATGTGAATTTTTTCATCGCATGTCTGAGGATTCCTTCTGGGTTTTCAGAGACCTTCACGATGGTGTAACATGGAAAGTGGGATAATGACTTTCATAGTTCATCCTTCAGAGACTATTTTTAGGGTTTGCATGTCAAGGTTTTCGTTGCATGTCTGCATATTCCTTGTGGAATTTTCAAGAGCTTTGCGATGATGTGACATGGAAACAGAGATAATCACTCATTTAGGAACTTACTATTTTTAGCAAGTGCATCCCGGCAGTCACCTCCTAGCACTTTAGAATCATGAGTTGATCGCAATGCAACAAAAACAAGAACAAACAAAGACCAGTTGATATACATGCAAGATGAATTAGGGTTCCCAGTTTTGAGACACAAAAAGAAGGGTAAAAGTCAAAATTTTTGAAAACCGGTGTAAACCACCACAATCAGCATCCTTCAAGCTATATGCTGGTAAAATTTGAAGACAAACAGAGCACGTACTATTTATAGTAAGTCATTTCAGAAACAGGCTAAAAATAGCAAATCAGCAGCATGCACTGATGTCGACAAGCAGGTCACGTGGTGAGGAGCATATCATTCGAATTTCAAATCGAATGGAGTTGTGGAGGTATCAAAAGTAGGCACTTACTATAAATAGAAAACCACCTTCAGAAATGGGCTAAAAATAGCAGGCCAACCCGAAATAATAGTGTCAACAAGTTGATGAAGTTGTGAAGATCTAGCGTTCAAAATTTCAAATCATTCTGAGCTTTAGAGATGCAAGAATTGAAGGACTTACTATAAATAGCAGGCATGGAGAAGCTGGTAGAGGTCAGGAAAAATGGCGAAGGCATGAATTTTATCTTGCAGCACCCAAGAAATGCACCCAAGGTGGTAGAGGCATCAAGAAATTTTCTAACTGTTGATCTCATCCTGGAGACCCCCCTAAATGTGCCCTCATCTCCAACATGTGATCAAAAAGTTTCTAAGTCTGAGAAAATCCTCCTACCTAGCAAAAATGTGCCCAAAATACCTTGGTGCCATGGAATAAAAAATCTAAGTGTTAGTTTCATCCTGCTCACTGGGTGAAATGCGCCCTCCTCACAAGCCAAGCATGGAAAATTTTCTAAGTATAAAACTTCGTCCACCTCCTATGGCAAAATGCACCCAAGTTCACAAGGAGGAGTCAACAAGTCAAAGGCGTGGAAGGTTTCATCCTCCAAGCATAGAAAAATGCACCCAAATGAGGGCATGTGAGGACAAAACAAAGGAAGTTGAAGGGTCACAAAGAAGGCGTTGGAAAAGGCTTTATTCTCCTCACCCATCAAAATGTGCCCATGCAATAGAAAGTCAAAGAAGTCAAAGAAACTCGTCCTCCTCACCCATCAAAATGTGCCCACCTTGAAAGCATGACATGAAAAATTTTCTAAGGCAAGAATCTCGTCCACCTTACATGGCAAAATGCGCCCATGCAGCAAAAGAAGTCAAAGGGTCAACAAATTTCGTCCTCTTTACATGCCTAAATGCGCCTAAATGGGGCCATGTGAAGACAAAATAGGGAAGTCCAAGGGTCATCCTTCACACATGCTCATATGTGCCCACTTGAGGAGTTTGGTGAGAAATATTCTAAGGCGTGGAATTTTATCCTCCACCTATGATGAAATGTGCCCAAGACACAAAGAGGAGAGATTTAAATATGCTATGCATGGTGAAGTTTTAATATTCACCTTCAAGTTGGATATGTGCCCAAGGTGTTGAGGTGGTGAAAACATAGGCATTGAAAGTGCTAAGTGATGAATTTTTTTTCCTAAGTGTCATATGCGCCTAAATTATATAAGGTGATGAATACAATATTATAAGGCGTTGAAGATGATGGAAGTAAAATATGTTAAGTATGATGTGCTTGCAGGAAGATTTTTCTAAGTGAAGTTGATAATTTTTCTCACAGGCAAGGTGAACAAAGTTGAATAAAAGTTTTCTAAGGAAATTTTTTCAAAGTGATTCAAAAATTTTCTAAGGCAAAATATTTTCTTCCTTTAGAAAATACGCCTAGACATGGAGGTGATGAAATTCTTCTTGAAGAACGAATAAATTTTCCAGAGTTGAAGTCAGAAGATATTGGCATTGCAGGACAAATTAAAATTCTTCAAGTCAGAGCAACACAAGATGTTCACAGAGATGAAGAACGGGATTTAAAATTCATAAGGAGATATTTTTCTAAGGTTCAAAATTTTAGAATTAAATGAACCCGTTCGTTGTGTACCCATGAATTCGACACATTCTAAAGAAAATTTTCTTCTGGGTACTGGACGTTTGTGATGAGGAATGGATTTCAAAGTTTTCCATAGTTCGTTGAGGCCTTCCGGGGTGAGGAATTTTATCGACACTTGAAACAATGAATTTTCCTAAGGGAAATTTTAAAAAATTTCTAAGGCATGGAATAAAATGTGTTGTTGACATAAAAGTGCCTTGGCAGATGAATTTGAAAATGATCGCCTAGATGATTTTCGACCGAATTCCTGATGAAAGGATTTATTCTCAAGTCTGAGTTGGATGAAATATCAGAGTGAAGTATGCCCAGGAAGAATACAAGATATGTTGAAAATTTGGCTAAGGCATGAAGAATTTGAACGTGAAGTTGACTAGTGAAGACGATAAGCCCTTGGAGATCAAAGCATGAAAATCATGGTAAGTATGTTGAGTTTATAGTTCTAATACTCTTCTCCTTGCTTGGTTTGCAGGAGAAACGTCAAGACCAAGCAGTGATGGCTTAAGTGATGAATAAAATAATCCAAGATGACATTTCAACCTCGAAGGAAGAAAATTTGCAAGAAAGTGGCTAAGTGTTGAGACTTAGTGACAGAGAAGAAATGTTTTCAAAATTCAACATGGAGAAAAGAAAGGAAGCTCAAGCAAAGTTTAAGAACAACGTCAAGAAGAAGATCAAGAGTAGTGTGAACGCATTTCAAAGTTGGAATCTTCTAGAAGGATGATGGACATTAATGGCTCATTTATTACCCTACTCCTCTTGGTGGCAGATTTTAGGGTGAATCTTGTTTAGGGCTGAGGTGGCACAATCTGGGCCATCCAACCGATTGTAATCTAAGCCGTCCATTGAACTTGGCCATCTATAAAAGGGGGAGTCCCCCTCATTTGTATCTCATTAGAAGTAGAAGTTAGACAGTAGAGATTAGAATAGAGAGACAACTAGGTGATAACTTAGAAGTAACTTAGTATAGATTGATAGTGTAGTTGAAGAAGAAGGAAAGTTTTCCTTTGAAATTTTTTGCAAGAGATTGTTGTGTAAAACTTTCATAATAAAAGATCTTTTCATTGATGGTGAAATTCGTCTTTGTTATGGATAGCTAGCAAGGTTTCTTCATCCCTTCTACTTCAAGTAGCGTAGAGTAGCATAATTTCATTTTCGTGCAAATAGATGTTAGCTATGGAATGTGGTGTTTGATCTAAGCAAGCTTCGGTTATCCATACCACTAGCGGTCTCATCGATGGTGTGTTCCCCTTGTGTGGTCAACTGGAAACATTGTGGGCCTAACTTCAATCACAGTTTGAATGATGGTATCTTCATGTCAAGTGGTGGTTTGAACATCTTTAGTCATCTCCCCTGAAGATTGCATCGACTCTGTGGAAGTTGTCCGAGGTGAGGCAAAGCTAAGTTTGGTTGAAGTTTTCTGAAGTTGAGCTCCATATCTCGCACTTAAATTTAGACTCTCTAAACCCTGCAACCACTTTAAATTTAGTACTTTTTGGTTAGAATAGGAAACTTGTGCTTCATTGATAAATCTATCGAATTGGGAAATCCCCCCTTCCTCTATTGTTGAGCAATTCCGTAAGTCCCCTTGAAATACCAGCAAATCACATTGAGCCAACTAAGACTATTCACATTGAAGGAACCTTGGAGTTGAATGCACGAACTCTCTCACAATATTAGTGTGCTGGATACTTTGATCAAGAGAGAATAGGGTAGCTATTGGCGACTTTATTCTGCATTGGTGCAGTCACGTAAAAAACATCAACAAAATTGTTGCTAGAAGGAGGGCGAGCTTCAAATTGTTCCAAAAGCTGGAAGGAACCAGTATGAGCTTTGGAATTCCAAATAAGAGATATGTTAGATCTCTCTTATGTCAAAAAAAATCCAAAAAAGGAGAAAAAGTTGAAAAATTCAAAAAAATGGAAAATCAAAAAAGAGATTTCTCAATGGATGGGCATATTTATTGCTCTCGAGACAATCTCATGGATATCGCTTAGATTCAAGAAAGATTGAATGCACAGTTGCACCCCAAGAAATCAGTTGCTTAACATTCCTCTCAAGGATAGAGCTTGTTCTCCAAGGAAATTTTTTCTTTTGGGATGTCCCCAAGCCAGGAGTATTGGATGTAGAACCTGATGATTATAGCCTTCTGGAAGTTGTGGATGAGGCTTTCACGAGATTCATACTTAGGATCCAAAATCAGTTGGAACTTGGCAATGTTTGCTTGAAAGGTGTTTTTCTCCCTCGTTGGTGTAGGATTCACAATGCACCTCATCCAGAATTCACTTGCACAACATGTGAAGGAGCCATCAACTTCGCTAGATGTCACCTCGGATTACCAGTACTACCATATGGATTCTTCAAAGACAAAGGATGGATTGAATATGCCACACAAACATTTTTAGCACCAAATGAAGAGTGTACCTCAACATCATCTAACAATAAGGAGAATAAGTCACAACAAGATGATGTGATCGAGCTTAGGGGACAAGCAGATGAAGATTGTCCCTACATCACATTAGAACAAGAGGCTATTGGAGCAAGGATCAAAGAAGCAGTGGGATATATCCAAGGAAGAGAAACCACCCAAGGCAATTGTTAGTATAAAAAAGTGAATGAATGTGCAAGATTGCGGGTTATGGAAGACCATCAAGCACCAGGAGTGGAGGACTTAGTTCAAAGTACAAATGGTGTGAGAAATTTTTGATGTTCATTCTCTCAAGGAGAAGAACATGAAGAAGGAAGTGATTCCAGTACGCTTCAAGAAGGGATGGTCCTCGATGAAAAAATTCAATCCTACATGAATGAGATGGAAGAAATGGTAAGAAGCCTAAGGCAAGATGATGTGTTTGATGATCAATGGGCTACCAAGATGGAGGCCGAATATGAAATGCATTTTGTATCAACACTTGATCCATTATTCACAGTCATGGAAGAGTTGCTTGATGAAATTGAAACAAATGAAACACTGCCTGATAAAGAGATGGAAAATGAAGAATAGTTCAAGTTGGGGCTTGATCCGTTGCTAGAGATTCAAAAGGAGCCAACACATGAAATGATCCAAGTTTCCAAATGCCCTCTTGAGTCGATTTCCTACCCCACTCCTCCCAATTTGGATCATCTCCATGTTTTAGATGCAAGAGGTTTGGTTCACCATCAACTTCGACCTCCTGAGGAAGCAATGGATGACAAGCAAGAGTGCATGCTGGCAAATGAAGACCACCAGGTTGTATCTTTCCCTACTATTGGCTACAAAGAATACCATTTTGATTATGGAGATTTAGGAAATACGAATTGTTTATGGATTAATCATGGTCCGGATGAGTTGCCTTAATTGCTAATCTTTCCTGAATTTTTGCTTGAGTTTGAGATTTGTATTGTGAAAGATTACTTTTTTGAGTTCAAAGACAAATTTTCTAGGATCTGCACCATCACCGTTGTTTTGTCACTCCTGAACATCTTGAAAAATCATGCTAGGAGTTGTATGTACTTAGGTCTTTTGATTGTTGTTCGCTTAAAGTTTTTGTTTTTGTTTAGATTAGTTGTCTTGCTTTCATAGTTTAGTTTGATTTCAATAAAGGGGATCCTATTTGTGGGTGATGTTGTGTTTGTTTTCGCCACTCTCCAGTACAATGTTGACATAATTTTATTCCATTTCTTGGATAATCATTTAGGAAGTGCTTTAGGATCCAAGGTTGTTCTTTCAAGTCTTATCATTTGATTAAGATCTGTACTTGACTCGGAAGGGAATCATCTAGTGTGTCTTGACACCAAGTCTCACGATTGCTATATTTTACACACATAATTAATTGCTCTAAGTCATTTTTGGTTTCTAGGGAAAGGTCTTGGCAAGTGAAAATCTTGCATCTTGCTTCAGTGCCACTACAATTCTCAAACCCATTGGAGGCTTCATTGCCTGCCAACAAATTGAGGAATTGACAGAGAATCAAAAGAAAAGAAAATGTGCTTGAAAGAAATATCTGAAAAATAAGAAAAGAAATGAGAAAATGAAAAATGAAAGAAATATTATAAAATTTTGGTTTTGGGAACATACGAGTAACTCCACCGGGGCTATGGACGCCCAACCGGCAGTGGAGCAATATTCATGAGAATTGTAGCGACAACCTCGTTGGGGCTATAGACACCTGACTAGTAGCGAGGCAATGTCCTGGATGCTTTTGAAGTTAAGATATTTATTTAACTTGCTGAGACGGATTCTAGGAGCTTCAATGGTCTTTTGAGTTGGAACAAACGCATATGCACACACTTGTAATCAAGAGATGAGGTGCCATGATCCAATTTAAGATTTTTCTTCCCTTTTAAGTATATCCCCTAGCCAATTGATAGGTTTTGAAAGAATTATCCAAGGGTTCTGAGTATGGAATGGGTTTTGTCTTTTAAATGTTCAGGAACATTTATTCAGGTTGGGGCTAATGTTGCGACCTTTTTCACACATCACCCCATTGCAAATGGGGACCCCCCCTAATTTTTGCTTCATTCTGAACTTTTGGCTTGATTTTAGTTTGTTTTGTCATTGTCTCTCTTTTCTACTGTCTGTCTTTCTGGGATTGTGCATGTCATTGAGTTTAAACGTTAATTTGGTCAAGTTTGAAAATTAGGGTTTTTACTTTCCTGGTTAGTTCAAGATCGAACGAAGTGAATAAGTTGAAAATAGAGACTAACTTTGCTATCAGTATGCTTCCATTAAAATTTCATCAGATTCCAGTCACTTACTATTTTTAGTAAGTGTGTAATTCTAGGCGTTCCTTCAACATTCTTGAAATTCTGACAGTCACATTGCATTCAAAACACCTCAAGTTACTCACGTGCCAAATTTGAGCTGAAATAGACAACTTACTATTTTTAGTAGTCCAGCTTCCAGAGTAGATTTTAGGGTTTAGATGCAAAGTTTTTTGTCGCATGTCTGAGGATTCCTTTTGGGTTTTCAGAGACCTCTGCGATGGTGTAACATGCAAAGTGGGATAATGACTTTCAGAGTTCAACCTTTAGAGGCTATTTTTAGGGTTTGCATGTCAGGGTTTTCTTTGCATGTCTACATATTCCTTGTGGGTTTTTCAAGAGCTTTGTGATGATGTGACATGCAAATGGAGATAATCACTCATTTAGGAACTTACTATTTTTAGCAAGTGCATCCCGGCAGTCACCTCCTAGCACTTCAGAATCATGAGTTGATCGCAATGCAACAAAAACAAGAACAAACAAAGACCAGTTGATATACATGCAAGATGAATTAGGGTTTCTAGTTTTGAGACCCAAAAAGAAGGGTAAAAAGTAAATTTTTTTGAAAACCGGTGTAAACCGCCATGATCAACATCCTTCAAGCTATATGCTGGTAAAATTTGAAGACAAACAGAGCACTTACTATTTATAGTAAGTCATTTCAGAAATAGGCTAAAATAGCAAATCAGCAACATGTGTCGATGTCGACAGACAGGTCACATGGTGAGGAGAATGTCATTCAAATTTCAAATCGAATAGAGTTGTAGAGGTATCAAAAGCAGATAGTTAATATAAATAGCAAACCACCTTTAGAAATGGGCTAAAAATAGAAGGCCAACCCGAAATAGCAGTGTCAACAAGTTGATGAAGTTGTGAAGATCTAGCGTTCAAAATTTCAAATCATTCTGAGCTTCAGAGATGCAAGAATTGAAGGACTTACTATAAATAGTAGGCATGGAGAAGCTGGCAGAGGTCAGGAAAAATGGCTAAGGCATGAATTTCATCTTGCAGCACCCAGGAAATGCACTCAAGGTGGTAGAGGCATCAAGAAATTTTCTAACTGTTGATCTCATCCTGTAGACCCCCCTAAATGCACCCTCATCTCCAGCATGTGATAAAAAAAATTTTAAGTCTGAGAAAATCCTCCTACCTAGCTAAAATGCGCCCAAAATACCTTGGTGCCATGGAATAAAAAATCTAAGTGTTAGTTTCATCCTGCTCACTGGGTGAAATGCGCCCTCCTCACAAGCCAAGCATGGAAAATTTTCTAAGTATAAAACTTCGTCCACCTCCTATGGCAAAATGCGCCCAAGTTCACAAGGAGGAGTCAACAAGTCAAAGGCATGGAAGGTTTCATCCTCCAAGCATAGCAAAATGCGCCCAAATGAGGGCATGTGAGGACAAAACAAAGGAAGTTGAAGGGTCACAAAGAAGGCGTTGGAAAAGGCTTTATTCTCCTCACCCATCAAAATGCGCCCATGCAACAGAAAGTCAAAGAAGTCAAAGAAACTCGTCCTCCTCACCCATCAAAATGCATCCACCTTGAAAGCATGACATGCAAAATTTTCTAAGGCAAGAATCTCGTCCACCTTACATGGCAAAATGCGCCCATGCAACAAAGGAAGTTAAAGGGTCAACAAAGTTTGTCCTCTTTACATGCCTAAATGCACCCAAATGGGGCCATGTGAAGACAAAATAGGGAAGTCCAAGGGTCATCCTTCACACATGCTCATATGCACCCACTTGAGGAGTGTGGTGAGAAATATTCTAAGGCATGGAATTTTATCCTTCACCTATGATGAAATGCACCCAAGACACAAAGAGGAGAGATTTAAATATGCTATGCATGGTGAAGTTTTAATATTCACCTTCAAGTTGGATATGCGCCCAAGGTGTTGAGGTGGTGAAAACATAGGCATTGAAAGTGCTAAGTGATGAATTATTTTTCCTAAGTGTCATATGCGCCTAAAGTATATAAGGTGATGAATATAATATTATAAGGCGTTGAAGATGATGGAAGTAAAATATGTTAAGTATGATGTGCTTGCAGGAAGATTTTTCTAAGTGAAGTTGATAATTTTTCTCACAGGAAAGGTGAACAAAGTTGAATAAAAGTTTTCTAAGGCAAAATTTTCAAAGTGATTCAAAATATTTCTAAGGAAAAATATTTTCTTCCTTTAGAAAATACGCCTAGACATGGAGGTGATGAAATTCTTCTTGAAGCACGAATAAATTTTCCAGAGATGAAGTCAGAAGATATTGGCATTACAGGACGAATTAAAATTCTTCAAGTCAGAGCAACACAAGATGTTCACAGAGATGAAGAACGGGATTTAAAATTCATAAGGAGATATTTTTCTAAGGTTCAAAATTTTAAAATTAAATGAACCCGTTCGTTGTGTACCCATGAATTTGACACATTCTAAAGAAAATTTTCTTCTGGGTACTGGACATTTGTGATGAGGAATGGATTTCAAAGTTTTCAATAGTTCGTTGAGGCCTTCTGGGGTGAGGAATTTGATCAGCACTTGAAACAATGAATTTTCCTAATGGAAATTTAAAAAAATTTCTAAGGCATGGAATAAAATGTGTTGTTGACATAAAAGTGCCTTGGCAGATGAATTTGAAAATGATCTCCTAGATGATTTTCGACTGAATTCCTGATGAAAGGATTTCTTCTCGAGTCTGAGTTGGATGAAATATCAGAGTGAAGTATGCCTAGGAAAAATACAAGATATGTTGAAAATTTGGCTAAGGCATGCAGAATTTGAATGCGAAGTTGACTAGTGAAGACGATAAGCCCTTATTTATTATTATTATTATTATTATTATTATTATTATATAGTCCACGAATACCAGGCAATCTGTTTTTGGGTCTACAGACAGCTTACAATATATATGGGACTCCTCATACTCCCAAATCTGAGGGAGGCACCTAACTCATGCTCCACAATATGAGGTGTACATACCTTACCCCCTATAGGATTTGAACTTGTGACCTCTCTTTCAAGAGTACAAGTTCTCCACCATTAGGCCAACTCAGGCTGTACTAATAAGTAGGATTTTCATGCTTGGAGATCAAAGCATGAAAATTCTAGTAAGTAGGTTGAATTTATAGTTCTAATACTCTTCTCCTTGATTGGTTTGCAGGAGGAACGTTGAGACCAAGCGGTGATGGCTTAAGTGATGAAGAAAATAATCCAAGATGACATTTCAACCTCAAAGGAAGAAAAGTTGCAAGAAAGTGGCTAAGTGTTGAGACTTAGTGACAGAGAAGAAATGTTTTCAAAATTCCACATGGAGAAAAGAATGGAAGCTCGAGCAAAGTTGAAGAAAAACGTCAAGAAGAAGGTCAAGAGCAATGCGAATGCATTTCAAAGTTGGAATCTTCTAGAAGGATGATGGACATTAATGGATCATTTATTACCCTACTCCTCTTGGTGGCGGTTTTTAGGGTGAATCTTGTTTAGGGCTGAGGTGGCACAATCTGGGCCATCCAGCCGATTGTAATCTAAGCCATCCATTGGACTTGGCTATCTATAAAAGGGAGAGTCCCCCTCATTTGTATCTCATTAGAAGTAGAAGTTAGACAATAGAGATTAGAATAGAGAGACAACTAGGTGATAACTTAGAAGTAACTTAGTATAGATTGATAGTGTAGTTGAAGAAGGAAAGTTTTCCTTTGAAAACTTTTGCAAGAGATTGTTGTGTAAAACTTTCATAATAAAAGATCTTTTCATTGATGGTGAAATTCATCTTTGTTATGGATAGCTAGCAAGGTTTCTTCATCCCTTATACTTCAAGTAGCGTAGAGTAGTGTAGTTTCATTTTCATGCAAATAGATGTTAGCTATGGAATGTGGTGTTTGATCTAAGCAAGCTTCGGTTATCCATACCACTAGCAGGCTCACTGATGGTGTATTCGCCTTGTGTGGTCAACTGGAAATGTTGTGGGCCTAACTTCAATCATAGTTTGAATGATGGTATGCGTCGTTGTGATGGTATCTTCATGTCAAGTGGTGGTTTGAACATCTTTAGTCATCTCCCCTGAAGATTGCACTGACTCTGTGGAAGTTGTCCGAGGTGAGGCAAAGCGAAGTTTGGTTGAAGTTTGCTGAAGTTGAGCTCCATATCTCGCACTTAAATTTAGACTCTCTAAACCCTGCAACCACTTTAAATTTAGTACTTTTTGGTTAGAATAGGAAACTTGTGCTTCGTTGATAAATCTGTCAAATTGGGAAACCCCCCTTCCTCTATTGTTGAGCAATTCTGTAAGTCCCCTTGAAATACCAGCAAATCACATTGAGCCAACTGAGACTATTCGCATTGAAGGAACCTTGGAGTTGAACACACGAACTCTCTCACAATATTAGCATGTTGGATACTTTGATCAAGAGAGAATAGGGAAGCCATTGGTGACTTTATTCTGCGTTGGTGCGGTCACGAAAAACACATCAACAGGTCGTTAGGAGAGAAATGGTTTGGGTATTTTCAGGTTTGCTGATTGGGTGCTTTTGTCCTAAACTTTTGCTTTATGCCCATTGTCAATAAGAGTTGTGGAAGGTTTTGAAAACAAGGTGCAAAGTAAATGACCTTCATTAGCTCCCCTAAATCTATCACAAATCATTAAGATCATCTCATCTTGTGATAGTATATTTGTCCTAGGACTATGGTGTTGTAAGATTTGAGTGAAAAATCTGATCTCCCAAGTGTTGTTATGAGGTCCATGGTAGTTTTCAACCCAGATCAGATGTTAAACATCTGACATAGTGAGAGAAGAATTAAATGAAATATCTGAAACTCCAAGAGAAAATAGAAAAGAAAAAGAAAAGAATTATCTAAAGAAAAAAAAAGAGACTCAATATGAATGGGTGATTCTAGTATCTCTACCGAGGCTATGGACGCCTGACTGGTAGTAGAGAAATGCTGTGAGGAAACTAGAGGTATCTCTGTTAGGGCTATGGATACTTGACTGGCAGCAGAGCAATGCCCAGGATATCATTGCACAACAGTTAAAGGGAATCAACTCATGTAGCTCAAATCTTGCACATTGTTGTTCGAAAGGTGAAGAAACTTTACAAAAGAGTGATGCACAATCAAGCACACACATGGATTTTAGGGGTAGCCAGTGATGATTTACATTTGAGATTCTAGCTCAACCTTGGTTGTTATAATTGACCCAACTAGAGTTGTGATGTTCATGAACAAGGAGTTCTGGGTAGCTAAATCCTTCAGTTTCATGAAAATGGTTAAACCATTTTCCCAGCCGAGTCACCATTTTTTATGCCTTGCATAACCACCCCATTTCATTCTGGAACAAAATGGGCCCCCCTTTCTTTTTGGTTTTGTTGCCTCTGTTATTTTATTTTTCTCTTGGGGTTCCTCTATTTTATTCCTAGGTTGTCTGCTAGTTCTATTTCAGCTTGAGTTGGTTTTCTTCTTGCTGGAAATTGAATGACATTATCATAGACAATAATGTATCTTAGTATAATACATCTTATGTGCTTCTGAGGATTGATGGGGACTTTGTTTTGTAGGATCAAATCACACGCATGATGATATCTTCCAAGGGAGCTCTGTTGGAATGTATTTCTCAATCCAATTGGTCATAATTTTCCTCTAAGAAGAAAGTCAGCAAGACCTTGCAGATGTCTTGCTGACTACCAGTGCATTTTTTTAATAGGCGTCTATGTTGCCTATGGGAAAGACCTTGGGGATGTCACAGTGATCAGAATTCACATGCAGATACCTATCGGCAAGACATCAATCATCATCTCAATGACTAAGAGTTTCCCATTGGCATGAAAGTCTCCTTTGGAGAAAGGTCTTGGCAAGATCTTTGTGTCTCATCGACTAAAGACAGAGGGATGCACATATTGGACAAAGATTTTTCCTTTGGGGAGAAGTCTCAGCAACTTCTTCATGTCTCACTGACTAGCGTGTAAGGAGCGGACACTTTGGCAAGAGTTGTATCTTTGGTGGGTGGTCCTACCGAGTGCCTTAAGTCTTTCTGATCACCGATGGAGGATATATCTTGGCGAGAAATTCTTGAGGCGGGGAGATGTCTTGGCAAGTGCACCAGGTCTTGTCAACAAGCACAAGAGGTCTATTGGTATGAGGTCCTGCAATCTTTCTAACCCCTGATGTCACACCGACGTATTGCTTCATCAAGGAGAGAATGATATTGTCACAACGACAAAAGTGAACTTATGAAGATTCCTCGGTGAAACATAAGGTGTCTATGGGATGTCCCCTTGATGAGAGAGTGTTACATCGACACATGTAAAATGAAAGAATGCATATTGATATGACTATAGAAATGTCTCCCCGACAAAAGAAGGTCTCACCAAGGGTCTGTGATAAGGTAGGGTTGGATGGAACACTCACTATCCCATGCTCTGGGTCCTATTCTCAAGAACTCCTAGGTGACTTTCCCACCTTAACCTTTAGGTCCTATTTCAGGCATAGGAACCCCTAGTCCTATTGGCCAACCCCACTATCATCATTCTTTCATTCCACCAAGCCAATCTTGGTGCCTTGCCACTATCTCACCCTTGACCCTTACTCTTCCCTAAAGGCCACTAAACCTCCAAACTTCACTAACTCATTGCAGGGGTGTGTGATGACTTCCATAGCTTCAAAAACATCCACCTAGGGCTCCTGATCACCCACCAATCTTCAATTCTCCATCACTCTCACCAAACCCTATTCTAGGGTTAAAAAGGGCTATTGGCCCTTGAGCCCCAATTAGGCCTCCTAACCCGAGAGAATAGGCTTAATATCCAATATAACTAATGAACATCACAAACTTCCTTTAGAGACCCTGGATCAATTTCCTACCTCTCCAAGATTTCTGATGTTTTAGGCTTCCACTATCCGTACACAGGTGTAACCCTCATTTTGTAAGAATTAGGGATTTTTTAGGCTATTTCTTGACCTCATAGTGAACTTTCTGCTTATTTCAACCACCAAATGGATTGGTGAGACCACTTCCTTCATGCAAAACCTTTGTAAGGCATCCTGCATCCACCACACACCTTGGTTTGCCAAGGAATTGACACCCCTGCAATGTTAGTGTTTATTTTTCACTGTCTTTCCTAATCGGGCACAATCAAGCTCGCCTAGGAGAAGACTTTTTCCATGAAACCTTGCCTCCCAAAAACTCCTAAACCTATTCTATATATAGGAATGGAGCTTAGCCTCATTCCCCTCAGACTATACACTAGGTATAGTGGAAGACAGAGGTCTAAGACTCCATGATTAACAGCCTACTAGACTGATCAGCAATGAAAAGAAACAAAACTTACTAAGAACAAAACTAGGAAATGATGAAACAACACCACTAATGACCACAAAAAGCTTGTAAAATAAATACCACACATGCCACACACTGCTCAGTGCTTGAAACCCTCCATTAACACACAAATAAGAACTAAAAACTAGAAAATTGCAAGAAATTCATTGCTTTTCCATAAAATAGTAAACTCCAAAAGATACAAAGATTTTCCAACCCCCATTCTAGGTCGAGGGCCACCTTTTAAAGGTTATAAAAGTGGTTACCTCTCCCCTTGGTTGGACCTAACCACCACAATAGGTGAAAATTGCACAAATGCAACATTTTGGGCTTTATTTCTAACTCCTAGTGCATCCTAGTGAAACAAGTTGAGAACCTCATCCATTCAACCATGAGCTACTGATCAACCTTCCTCCTAACTTGTTCTAACACCTCTAACACAAAACTATATGGTCAACATGACCTTTATGAAAACAAAAAAAAATTATCCTTTTAGATTTCCTATTTACCTAATGAAACTGCCTGTTGTTCCTTAGGTGCTCCTGCACCATTCTCCCCCTCTTTGCCCAAACATTAAGGAATGGAAGGAGAGATCAATGATAGGTCAATACCAAACTTCTTGAATCGATCTTCTTATACCCATGTGGCTTCTGATTCATGTTTGTTCTTCCATTTGACAAGGTGCTCCATGTACACCTTATGCCATGTAGACTTTTGCACTCTTGACTCCAAGATCTTCTCTGCCTAAGGCTTATCTTGATTAGGTAAGGATAAATTGCTGATGTCCTTGAAGATCTCCTTACTGTTCTAATACACATCATTGAATGATCCCTTGTACTTGATCAAATCAACAACTTTGAACACTGGTGAAATCCCAAGATCTGCTGGTAACTCCACCTTGTATGCATTTTTCCCATACTTGGATAACACTTTGCATGGACCCACTCTCTTCATCTACAACTTGGTTGATGTACCCTTCTGCAACCTTGATTTGTTGAGGCGGACCATGACATAGTCTCCTACTGCAAATTGCACATCCTTCCTTGACAAATCTGCCTTCTCCTTCAACTTTTGTGTAGCCTCAGTGACTGTCCTCTTTACCTGCTCCTGAATCTCCTTCATGGTATGACTGAAGTGTTCTGCATGTCCAATTCTTTGTTCCATAGCTCCAAGATCTCTGAACTCACATATGCCTCTTGGGTGCATTCCATACACAATCTCAAAAGGACTCTTCCCTGTGGTCTAGTTCACACTATCATTATAATCATACTCAGCTTGTGAGATAACCATATCCCATGTCTGTCCATACTCCTTAGTTAGGCACCTTAGAAGGTTACCTAGCACCCTATTAACCACCTCTGTTTGACCATCGGTCTGAGGATGGTAAGCTGATCCAAATGACAGATTGGTACCCAATCTACTCCATAGAGTCTTCCAAAAGTGACTCATGAAATTCACATCCCTATCTAAAACAATGCTCAAAGGTGGTCCATGGATCCTTACCACTTCCTTGAAGAAAAGATGAGCTATGTAGCTAGCATCATGAGTAGTTTTGCAGGGAATAAAATGACTCATCTTACTAAATCTGTCTACTACTACATAGACACTGTCAAATCCAATCTTGGTCTTAGGAAGGCTTACCAAAAAATCCATGCTCACACACTCCCATGGTCTATTAGGAATGGGTAGGGGTTGATATAGACCAACATTACTAGCTCCTCCCTTAGCTTTCATACACACAACACATTGTTCCACATACTTTCTAACATCTCTTGCCAATTTAGGCTAGTAATAGAATCTTTGCACTAGTTCTAAAGTCTTGTTGATGCCAAAATGTCCACTAAGACTACCATTATGCTTTTCCTAAATCAGATTTTCCCTCATTGACCCTCTTGGAACACATAACTGATTTCCTTTAAACAATAACCCACTTTGCAATGTATACTCTGAATATTGACTATGTAAATGGTTCTCAAAGTTAGAACATACCTTATAGACCTCTGAAAAGTCATCATCTTCCCCATCGAGATCCTTGAAACTCTCTATGCCAATGCTCTTGATTTGTATCTCTTGCACTGTCAACAATCTCCTGCTTAGTGCATCTGCCACCTTGTTCAACTATCCTTTCTTATGCTTAATGGTAAAAGTAAAAGCTTGGATATATTCCATCCATTTCAAATGCCTATTACTCAACTTCTCTTGAGTGTTGATAAAGCTAAGTGCCTGATTGTCAGTAAAGACTACAAACTCCTTGGGTAGAAGGTAATGCCTCCATTTCCTAAGTGACTGAACCAGAGCATAAAGTTCTAAATCATAGGTTGAATACTTCTTCTTTGCTTCATTGAGCTTCTCACTAAAGAAGGCTATAGGCCTACCCTCTTGACTTATCACTCCTCCTACTACCACTCCAGTTGCATCACATTCAATAGTGAACAATTTGTCAAAACTAGGTAATAAGAGAATACATTGTGTTGCCACTTCTTGTTTTAGTTTCTCAAACCCTTTCTCAGCTTCTTGTGTCCACTTAAACTTAGTTTTTAAGCCTCCTTTGATTGTATCTAAGATTGGTGCACATTCCACTAAGGTTCCTTATGAATTTTCTATAAAATTGAGCCAATCCATGAAAACTTCTTACCTCTATCCCTGTGGTTGGAGTAGGCTAGTTTAGGATGGCTTCCACCTTGCTTGGATCCATCTTCAATGATCCTTTGGACACTCCAAAACCCAAATATACTAGCTCTTGTTTAAATAACTCACACTTCTCTAGATTGATTGCCAACTTCTCCTCTTGCAACCTTCTAAGAACCAACTCCACATGTTTTAAATGCTCTTCTGTTGTCTTGCTGAATATGAGGATGTCATCAAGGTATACCACCACAAATATCCCTGTAAAATCTTTAAGTACTTCATTCATGAGCCTCATGAATGTGCTAGGGGCATTGGAGAGACCAAATGGCATCACTCTCCATTCATATAACCCATCATTTGTTTTAAATGTTGTCTTCCACTCATCATCATCCTTAATTCTGATTTGATGGTATCCACTCTTGAGATCCAACTTTGTGTAGTATTGAGCTCCTCCAAGACAATCCATTAAGTCTTCAATTCTAGGAATAGGGAACCTATACCTAATGGTGATCCTATTTATTGCTCTAGAATCAGTGCATAACCTCCATTTACCTCCCTTCCTGGTTGCTAAGACCACTGGTATTGCACATGGGTTGATGCTCTTTTGAATCAATCCTTGATCCAACAACTCTTGCACTTACCTAGCTACCTCTAGATTCTGATCTGGTGTAAGCTTATAAGCAGCCTTGTTAGGCAATGAAGCTCTAGGTATGAAGTCAATTTGATGACTTATGGCTCTCTTTGGTGGTAGAGTTGTAGGTGCACCATCACTTACAATGTCCTTGAAATGATCCAACAACTTTAGGACTGCTCCGGGTATGACTGTCTTTTTAGCCTTGTCTTCTTCTTTAGGTTGTAACATAACCACATATCCTTCACTCCCTTGATGTAGGTTGTTAAGAAACTCCTTCCCGCTACTCAACATGACACTTGGTGTCTTTGATTGTCCCTATTCTTCTTCTAACAATGACTGCAACTTGAAAGTCTTCCCATCCTTCTTGAATGAGATGGTGTTCTCTTTCCCATCATATATGACACCTCTGTCATATTACCATGGTCTTCCCAATAGTAGATGGTAGGCATCCTTAGGTAACACATCACAAACTAACTTGTCCTTGTACCCTCCAATGGAAAACTCCATCGTTACTTTCTCATTCACTAGAACACTCTGCCCTTTGTTTAGCCATGTGACCTTGTAGGGGTTAGTGTGGGGTATCTTCTCCAATTTTAGTTTCATTACTACCTCCTCTGAGATAATATTGTTTGTTGAACTTGAATCTACTATGACCTTGCATACTTTACTAAGTATCTTGCACCTTTCTCTAAATAGGGCTCTCCTTTGTTTTGGTTCTTCCTTGACCGGTTGTCTGATCAAAACTCTACTGAACATCAAATTCTCTCCCACCTCAGATTCAATATGACTGACCTCATATGATTTAGGACTCATGGTATCCTCTTGTGCATAATCCACTCTCTTCTCATTGCTTGATGAAGATGCTTTCTTTGGGTACCTATAAGTAGGATGACCTACTTGACCACAACGGTAGCATTTCATGTTTTCAAAGTATGAATTGCTTCTGCTTGCTCCTCTTCCTCTATTTGAACTCCCTTGAGGACCTCAACCTCTGTTATATCCTCCTCTAGAAGATGTTTCACTTCCATGCTCTATGAGTTTAGACTCTCCTTGGTTTCTTTGCTCAGTTCCTCTACCTTGGTAGCCACCTCGTTGTCCTCTTTGATCTCTTTGATCTCTGCCTTTGCCTCTACCCTTAGAAGCCTAGTCTTGTTTCCTCTTGCTTCTTTCCTCAATATTTATGGCCAATTGATAGCACTGGTGCACTGTCTTGGGGCTTAGAAGAGTCATCTCCTCTTGAATGTTCCACTTTAAACCATTAAGGTATCTAGCCACCTTGAGACTCTCATCCTTTGTCACATTAGACCTCATGCAAAGTCTTTGAAACTCCTCAGTATAAGTGTTTACATCTTGGTCTCTTTGCCTCAAGCTCTGTCTTTTCTTGTGTAACTAAATCTCATAGTCATCTGGCATGTATGCTTCTCTTACTTTGGCAACCATTCCCTTCCAAGTAGAGATAGGCTGCTTGCTTTCCTTTTCCCTCTCTGTCTGAATGAACTTCCACCATGTCAAGTTAGAACCTCTTAACCTTGATTTGGCCACCTTTACCTTCTGTGCCTCAGTGACTCCATCACATTCAAAATGGTTTTCCATTCCCTCTATCCAGTCCATGACTAGATTAGCTTCCATTTTTCCACTAAATAGTGGTATGCCTTCAAGTGCTTTTCCACTCAAATCCTTCAATGCCTTCAAGAAAGGCTCTTCTTTTAGAACAGGGTTAGGTTCAGGGGTCTTGTCTTACTCAGCAACCTCTTCTTCCTTTGGTATCCTTCCTTCAAATTACTCACTCTTCACTGCTTGCTCAAGTTGGGCTATTCTTTCCCTCAATAGTTTATTGTCTTCCTCTTGCTCTTCAACCATCTTGGCCAACTCTGCATTTGTCACCATGATGGAAGAATCACTAGACTCAACCTTAGACATACAAGATTCTTCCTAAATCTTTTACTTGCTCTGATACCAATCTCATAGGGTAGGGTTGGATGGAACACTCACTGTCCCATGCTCTGGGTCCTTATTCTCAAGAACTCCTAGGTGACTTTCCCACCTTAACCTTTAGGTCCTATTTTAGGCATAGGAACTCCTGGTCCTACTAGCCAACCCCACTATCATCATTCTTTCATTCCACCAAGCCAATCTTGGTGCCTTGCCACTATCTCACCCTTGACCCTTACTCTTCCCTAAAGGCCACTAAACCTCCAAACTTCACTAACTCATTACAGGGGTGTGTGATGACTTCCATAGCTTCAAAAACATCCACCTAGGGCTCTTGATCACCCACCAATCTTCAATTCTCCATCACTCTCACCAAACCCTATTCTAGGGTTAAAAAGGGCTACTAGCCCTTGAGCCCCAATTATGCCTCCTAACCCAAGAGAATAGGCTTAATCTCCAATCTAACTAATGAACATCACAAAATTCCTTTGGAGACCCTAGTTCAATTTCCTACCTCTCCAATATTTTTGAGGTTTTAGGCTTCCACTGTTCATACACAGGCATAACCCTCATTTTGTAAGAATTAGGGCTTTTTTAGGCCATTTCTTGACCTCACAGTGAACTGTCTGCTTATTTCAACCACCAAATGGATTGGTGAGAGAAATTCCTTCATGCCAAACCTTTGTAAGGCATCCTGCATCCACCACACACCTTGGTTTGCTAGGGAATTGACACCTCTGCAATGTTAGTGTTTATTTTTCACTGTCTTTCCTAACCAAGCACAGTCAAGCTCGCTTAGGAGAAGAATTTTTCCATGAAACCTTGCCTCCCAAAAACTCCTAAACCTATTCTATATATAGGCATGGAGCTTAGCCTCATTCCCCTCAGACTATACACCAGGTATAGTGGAAGACAGAGGTCTAAGACTCCATGATTAACAACCTACTAGACTAATCAACAATGAAAAGAAATAAAACTAGGAAATGATGAAACAACACCACTAATGACCACACAAAGCTTGTAAAATAAATACCACATGTGCCACACACTACTTAGTGCCTGAAACCCTCCATTAACACACAAATAAGAACTAAAAACTAGAAAATTGCAAGAAATTCATTGCTTTTCCATAGAACAGTAAACTCCAAAAGATACAAAGCTTTTCCAACCCCCATTCTAGGTTGAGGGCCACCTTTTAAAGGTTCTCAAAGTGGTTACCTCTCCCATTGGTCAGACTTAACCACCATAATAGGAAAAAATTGCACAAATGCAACATTTTGGGCTTTATTTCTAACTCCTAGTGAATCCTAGTGAAACAAGTTGAGAATCTCATCCATTCAACCATGAGCTACTGATAAACCTTCCTCATCACTTGTTCTAACACCTATAACAAAAAACTAAATGGTCAACATGACCTTTATGAAAACAAAACAAAATTATCCTTTTAGATTTCCTATTTACCTAATGAAATTGCCTGTTGTTCCTTAGGTGCTCCTGCACCAGTTTGAGCCCAGTGATAATTTTGCCTCCGGTAGGAGGTTTGGCCAAAATGAAAAAGTCTTGCCAAAGAGTCAGTCTTTGATATGACATCAAGGGCTCAGGGAAAGGTATCCCTGATGTGCGATTGTCTCACCGACATGAAATGAAGGCATCGATAGAAGGGGATTCCATTGCCATAAGGTCTCGGCGAGATCTTTATGTCTCACTGATAGGATATGCCTTCGGGGAGACTAGATGCATTCAATGCGGTGTCTAAGCGACTCTAAAATGTCTCACCAAAAGAAATTTGAGCTTGGAAGGAGCTCCCCGAAGGACTAAGGGGCTCGACATAACGTCTGGCCGACAGTGAGGAGTCTTTCTAAAACAAAGTGAGCCTAGCGAGAATAAAGAGAATTTGATGAAAGATCTCAGCGACCTGGGGATCTCTCGGCAATAGGATGTAAAGTTTGAGGTAAGATCTATCTGAAATGATGCAGTCTCCCTGACTTGAAAATGGGCTTGCCAAAGGATTATGATGCCTCGCTGTGACGTCCCACTGAGTTCAAGGAGTCCTGCCGAAGTAGAAGGAGTTTGAGCTTGGGGAGAGAAGAAGGCATTGCCATGGAGTCTCACCAACCTGATGGGGTCTTGCTGATGCAAAATGTGCTCACTGAGAGAAGAGGGGATTTTCCACGAGGTCATGTCAACTGGTGACTATCTTGTCGATAGTCTTTGTGAGCTCGATATGACTTCTACAGCTCGCCAAAGGTCTCGTCGACTAACACCCGCTATGCCAATAGCTGTTAAGAGGTAAAATCACATTAGGGAGACACGATTAGTGTCTCATTGACATGTGATTCAATGTGGACCACCTTTGACCACCTGATAATCTTGTGTGGCATACATCTAAGGAGTCAGAAGAAGCTAAAGGAATAACCTATTGGCCATTGACTGATTGACTACTACCTTGAAGGAGACCTATAAAATGCAAACCAAATGAACTCATTCTAAGATCGAAGGGCAATGGATCGGCTAGGGGGATAATGTTTGGATCTAAAGGGAGGCCCGATGATGCTCCAGAAAATGGTCAACATGCAAGAGAAGTATAGAACATGAAGGAGGCCAAAAGAATGAAGAAACTATGACTCACAGGGATAGCTATAGTGACCACTAGCAAGAGGCAAATCAGTATTAATGGTGAAATTCTTTTAGAGCATTCAAGGCAACCCCAATGGATTCAAAGATGGACATGAAAGGCCAATGTAAATGCAGCAGCTACAAAAGATCTAAGAGGATTCCCAGAACAATCTCTCATCAGCATGGACAATAGGAATTCACATTGAATGCAGCTTTCACTCTCTTCAGAAAGGTCTGAGAGTTGACTCTCCTGGAAGTAGATATTTTGTAAACCCTAATGCAGGGGGACAACACATTCTTTTTGGTACACTCTATATATATATGGAATTCTTGCCTCTTTGAAGAGGTTAGAACTTCTAGGGTTAGAAAAGTTAGAAGAAGTTTTAGAATACAAAAAGAAATAGAGGAAAGATAGAGGAGACATAACTACATCCTGATTCTTTGTAATAGGAGCTTCTTTTGTCTTCTTAGTTAGGAGTTAGATTTAGCATAAACCTATAATGTATCTTTCAATTTTTTTTTAATATAAATGGAAACAATTTGGAGTCATAGATTTTCTGTACACTGGTGATTGTGCCAACTTTGTAAGTGTTTCTTATCTGTTTCACTAACAGTAGAATCAGCTAGATCTTAATCTACTTCAGATTGTGTTTTAGAATGGTGTTTATCTTAAGTTAATCATTTGATTTGTGCTGCCTTCAAGGAATGGAATGTTGTTTTGGTGTTTTATTTAAAATGGTAACTAGTACTCTATTGTAGAAATCAACACTATGAATGAATGCAACTATGTCTTAATCACAAGTCGATTTTGTTCTTCAGTTTTAGTTTACAATTCCCTGAAGGATAGCAAGTCTGGTTAAGATAGGTGAATTATCATTCTTTTCTATCCCAAAGCTCTGACCCATCTTTTCATGTTTATTTAAAAACCCCTGGTTAGAGTAGGTTTAAATTCATGCTTGTTCTTAGAACAATCTAGAAGCTCACACCAAGAGGCCCCTTGAACATTACTATTACATTGCTCACTGAGGGATATCGGCACAGTTGAGAACCAACTACAAAGACCTTGGGAGCTAAGATATTCATATGTTATCTTTCTCTTTCAGGAGAAACAAAATAGCAATATTCTGTTTAACTTTTGTTGTGCCAATTGGACCGTCAACAACACTTTGCATGCTAACCAAATTATGCAAGACATTTTTGGTATTCATATGCCACCTAAAAGAATCAAAGATTTTATTGCAGGGTTGTTTTTTCAACCTTCTAATGGAAACTTATTTTATTTAAAAGCATGTATTTTTGGAGATTGTGATAGATGTGGTAACTTTTCATTATTAGGAGAATGTATGCATGAAAGTAGTTTAGATGAATTTGGACAACAATTAGTGGATGTAAATTTTTTTATAAATGTTGAGTATTCTTTAAAAGATGGAAAAACTAGAAAATGTTGTGAGCTAATTGTGGAAAAATTTAGTGTGCATGTATTTATTAATGAATTTAAAGATAAGATTGTACCTAGATATGTTCAACAATCTCAATATGCTCATTAGCTTAATAATAAATTTCATTTATGTAAAAACACATTCCCAATTGGAACTATATTGTTAGTTGTTGATTTTGCTGAAAATTATACTCTTGCTCCACAAGAAGAAATTCAATCATAGTATTATAATTCAGTGCAAGTAGCTATATTTGTTCACATTGCTTATAGACATGAAGATGATAGTACAAAAGATAATATAATTTTTTTGAGAGAGTACCATTTTTATGTAAGTGATAATCAATTACATTCATCTAAGTTTGTTCAATATTGTTTTGATATATTTTATAAAAATTTAAAAGAGAGAGGAATTCAAATGCTAGAACATCTCATATGGTTGGATAATTGCACGGGTCAATTCAAAAATGCTAGAATGTTTTATTGGTTATGTAGACTTCATAAAGAAAATAATATCCAACACATATGGATTTTTTTTTAAGTTGGTCATGGTAAGGAAAAACACGATGGAGCGGGTGCATGTGTGAAAAGAGATCTTGCTAGAGAGCAACTAAAATTTGAGGATGCTATGAAATTTAGAGATGCACGTGCAATACCAAATTATTTACAAGAACAGGTGAGAGCTCAATAATTTGACACTTCTTTTGGTTAGTTGAAGAAAATGATATTTTTTCTCGACAAGATTGTGAAACAATTAATGGACCTACAAAATGGCATTCATTTAAGAGTTCGAATGCAAACACATGGACAATATGGACAAGAGAGTTGGCATGCTTTTGTCAATTTTGTATTGTAGGTGATTGGGAGGCATGTGAAAATATGAAATGGGTCGAACCATGGCAATAAAGAGCCTTAATGCCTACATCGACACATGTTAAACAAAAAATGGCAGTTGAAGATAATCATGTGTTCTCATCGGATGATTATGATTGTGTTTCAAATCTTGTACAAGAAGGTACATTAATTATTGAGTTGAATTTTATATGTATGCATGTTTAATATATGTGAATTAAATATAAGTCACTCTTTATTAAATTTTTTATTTATTTTTGCAAGACATGTGTATGTTGTTGCACTTGAGGGGAATGAAGAGGAGACCGAGTACTGGTTGGCTAGATGTGTTGAGAGAAAACATAAGTTGGTACATCCTAGAGTGGATGATGAAAAATTTGAGTATCCAACTAGTTCAATGGTTGTTGTTGGCATATGGCTTCAAAAATATTTGACGAGAAAGAATGGCTTGCCTGCATTTGAAGATTATGAAAGACACAAGAAGATTATACATTATTCACATTTGATTTTGGAAACCAATATAAAACTAGTTAGATATCAAGGGAGGTTTGCTAATAAAGTTTTATGGACACTTTCAATGGATGATCATGAGACAATCATAGATGCATTACAAAAAAGAGAGGATGCACATGGTACAATAGAGTAAATAAATATTGGTAAGTATATAGTTGTATATTATTTAATTGATATATATATTTGTCTTTAATAGTCATTTCCTATTTAAATTTTAATATCATTTTTTGTTTTAGGACACCTAAGATTAGATTCTTTACAAAAAAGAGAGGAGATACATATATTACAATGGAATTTGAATATAGAGATATGTAACTATATATAGTTATAGATACATTTAATTAATAGTATAAATATAAAACTAAATTTAATTCATTATCATTTTATAAAAAAGTTTATAATTTATTTCATATCCCCTTAAGCCATTCTCTTAAAACCACTTAATCCATCCTCTTTCATCCCCTTAAGTCTCTCTATTAATTCCCCTTAAGCCATTCTATTAGGACCCCTTAATCCATATCCTTGTATATCTACCCTTAATCCATCCACTTTCTTAAGTCACTCTCTCAACACCCCTTAAGCTATCCTCTTAGGACCCCTTAATCCATATCCTCATATATCTACCCTTAATCCATCCACTTGCATCCCCTTAAGTCACTCTCTCAACACCCCTTAATCCATATCCTTGTATATCTACCCTTAATCCATCCACCTGCATCCCCTTAAGTCACTCTCTCAACACCCCTTAAGCAATCCTCTTAGGACCTCTTAATCCATATCCTCGTATATCTACCCTTAATCCATCCACCTACATCCTCTTAAGTCACTCTCTCAACACCCCTTAAGCTATCCTCTTAGGACCCCTTAATCCATATCCTCGTATGTCTACCCTTAATCCATCCACTTGCATCCCCTTAAGTCACTCTCTCAACACCCCTTAAGCTATCCTCTTAGGACCCCTTAATCCATATCCTCGTATATCTACCCTTAATCCATCCACCTGCATCCCCTTAAGTCACTCTCTCAACACCCCTTAAAATGATCCTCTTAGGACCTCTTAATCCATATCCTCATATATCTACCCTTAATCCAACCACCTGCATCCCCTTAAGTCAATCCCTCAACACCCCTTAATCCATATCCTTGTATGTCTACCCTTAATACATCCACTTTCATCCCCTTAAGTCACTCTCTCAACACCCCTTAAGTTATCCTCTTAGGACCCCTTAATCCATATCCTCATATATCTACCATTAATCCATCCATTTGCATCCCCTTAAGTCTCTCTAGGGTTCATGAGATTCTTAGAATAAAAAATCTATATGGGTTAAAGGTTTAGGGTTCATGATAAGCTTAGAATAACAAATCTATATGGGTTAATGGTTTAGGGTTCATCTCCCAATCTCTAGGTCATATGGTTTAGGGTTTAGGGTTTTTAGGGTTCATGAGATGCTTAGAATAACAAATCTATATGGGTTTTAAGGGTTTAGGGTTCATCTCCTAGGATTTAGGTCATATGGTTTAGGGTTTAGGGTTTTTAGGGTTCATGAGATGCTTAGAATAACAAATCTATATGGGTTTTAAGGGTTTAGGGTTCATCTCCTAGGATTTAGGTCATATGGTTTAGGGTTTAGGGTTTAAAGTCATTCTCTCAACTCTCCTTAATTCACAATCTCGCATCCCTTAAGTCACTCTCATAATTCCCCTTAAGCCATCCTCTTAGGGCTTGTTAAGCCATATTGTAAGGTTCATGACATGCATCCCCTTAATCCACTCTCTTACATCCCTTTAATTCATTCTATCAACTCCCCTTAATCCACCCTCTTGCATCCCCTTAATCCACTCTCTTACATCCCTTTAAGTCATTCTATCAACTCCCCTTAATCCACCCTCTTACATCCATTCAATTCATTCTATCAACTCCCCTTAATCCACCCTCTTGTATCCCCTTAGTCCACTCTCTTACATCCCTTTAAGTCATTCTAGAAAAGTCATTCTAGCAACTCCCCTTAATCCAACCTCTTACATCCCTTCAATCCATTCTATCAACTCCCCTTAATCCACCCTCTTGCATCCCCTTAATCCACTCTGTTACATCCCTTTAAGTCATTCTATCAACTCCCCTTAATCCACCAAATTACATCCCTTCAATTCATTCTATCAACTCCCCTTTATCCACCCTCTTACATCCCTTCATTCTATCAACTCCCCTTAATCCACCCTCTTGCATCCCCTTAATCCATCCTCTTAAAGGACCCTTAAGTCATATCCTCTTACATACCCTTAACCCACAATCTTGCATCCCTTAAGTCACTCTCATAATTCCCTTAAGCCATCCTCTTAGGACCCATTAATCCCCTAGGGTTCATGACATGCATCCTCTTAACTTTCCATCCTCTTAACTCCACTTAAGGCATTCTCTTAAGACCCCCCTTAAGCTATATATCCTCTTAGGCCCCCTTAATCCATCCTATGGAAAACATCATTTGAATTTGAATGGAATTTACTATATATTATTCTTTTCTCACATGAATTTTTTACTTAAATGACTCATAAAAATTATAGTTAGTTTACTTACATTAATTATTTTTGCAGGTTCTCATCAAGTCAGTCTACCATATGATTGTCAATGAAAAAGTTATTTTATCAAGAGACTATGTAAATATCAATTTTTGGTCTTCACGTAAAAGTTGATAAGTTTTAATTGTATCTACATGCACATATATGTTTCATCATGTTATATAGTTGTATTAAACATCAATATACATTATATATGTTTGTTCGATGTATGAACTTCAATGAGCTTATTAGTCACTTTTTAAATATCTTGTTCCAATTTTATAGATTATACATTTCATGTCTTCTATTTACCACATTGTATATAATTGTTCAATTGTATAGATTATACATTTTATCCATACAAGGAGATAGATTTTTGTTTATTGATTCAAATATTTGCTAGAATTGGAAAATAGTTAAAATTACCTGTCCTTAATTTATTATGTACACATTATCTAAACTATTTAAGGAATGTTTTAATTTGTCACCTAACGATGTGATAAATTATATATATGAAATTTGATTCTAGATAAGAATTTATATAGTGCATGTATTACTTGAAAATTAGATAATTTATATCTATACATACATGAGTGCATATAATCATCAAAATTAACATAACACTATCATAATTGATTGCATATATAATAATCATGTATTAAAGTCAACTGATATAAATAAACACAAATATGATAATAACATGTTCAAAATAAAAATAGAGATAGATAGTCCATAAAATTTATATGTCAAGATGTATATGTCAAGTCCAACACATATATTTAAATAAAACTCTAGAGATCTATAGTCCATAAAATTTAAAACCATCTAACTATTAGGTTGATCAGTCATATAAAGTCTTCTCTTTGTTCCATGTTGACTAGATGTACCCACATCATGCTGGAAAAGAGTACAAGAAACTTGAAATTAGATTTAAAGTTATTTAGAAATTTTGATATAATTAAACATATTTAAACTTGAAAATATAAACTTTTAGATAAAATAAATTTAATTAAATATATCTAGTAAATACAATAAAAATGGATTTAGTATGCATAAATTACCATATGATCATGTGAATCTATTGGCACATTTTGTTCAATAGGTAGCATAAATGTCAATTGAAGATCCAAATGCCTGATCTACTATACCCTGCATATTCATATAAAGCAAACAATATGTTAAAATCTCAAATATATATATTTAAAATGTTCATAAAAATTGTATAGGAGATTTAGTAAAGTTTACAACCTAGAATGATATGACCTCATGATCATGCACCTAAGATTTCCCATGCATAAATGCTGATGACATCTCAGGCATGCCCGCCATGGGTATCTCATGAAATCCCTACATGTATAGATGTACAACAGTTTGTATAGATCATTCACACATGTGTGTTTAAATGAACAAATTAAATTAGATCTATGATGTTTATTCAATTTAAACTTAACAAACTTTTGAAAGCACACACTTGAGCTGATGATGTCTCAGGAGCGCTCACCACAACTTATGGTTGGTCAGTACTAGGTATCGTATGACCTCCTTGCACCTAGATATAATATTATATTATATCAATTCACACATGTGTACAAATTCAAATTAAAAATTAGATATATCCACACAAATTATTTAATATATAGTGGTTCAAGTATTTGTCCAAAAGGTGAGCCCATATCTACATCACTCGACATATAGACATGGTGATCATATTGAGTTTTAGGCATCATGTGATCATGTGTCTACGCCAAACACTTATTGAATTAATATTATATTATATGTAATTTGATGTTATTATTTATATGAATTTAAGTTCAAAAGATGAACATACTTGTGTAGGATGATCCTCATATAGTAAATTCATGTAAGAATCTATCCCAAATGCATGTGGGTCACTTGAAGTGGATGCCTGAGTATCCCTATAGCCTGAGCCTCCATGCTCTCTATTGGCCACTTCAGTCACCATGTGTGCAATCTGATGAGTGAGATGTCCTAAAAGTGAACTCAATGCTCCTAATGTCGATAACATGGTCTACTGCTGAAATGTAGCAGAAACACCAGGAGGAGGAGGAACAATAGGAACAATTGGAGCATGTCGCTGAGGATCGACATATGCTCCTAGTATATGTTGGGGCATGCCACGCCCAACTCCCTAAAATGACCTCTTATCAAAATAGTTGGGTTTTCTACCCAACTCAAACTCAACCCATAAATTTCTTAAAATTTATAGGGGCACCGCACAGTTGCCATGTGGTGGATTATCAAACACCATCCACCATCTATCCCAAAAATGTGCAGCTATATGCGGGTGCCTACACCATAAAATTGAAATTCATTTTTTGGTTGGAGGAATTGGCTGGTTTGTTTGGGGGTTAATAAAATATTGGCACATGGCTTGTTTGGTAATTTTAAGGTCATTGATTTCTTTGTAGGACAATCCATCTACATAGAATTGTCTCCTCTCTTCTCTCCATTGATGGAACCTATCTAGGTCTCCATCAATGGATCAAACAAAATTGACAATAGTTTGCATCGTAGATGCAAATCGTGCAAGATGGGGAGGGATTCTAGGCTCATTTTTTATCAAATCTATATTTTCTTGGATGACAATAAGGTTTGATCGGATGCTCTCTCTTAATTGATCCTCATCTACTACAAGGGGTGAGGGGTCACACGGTGGAGAGTCTGGAGGTGTGGGGTTTTGTTTTGGTGGTGTCTCTAGATGAATTTGTGGATCAGGCATAAAATCCTCTAAATTATATTATGGATCCATGAGAGCAATTAAATGGCAACTGCATGTTAAACAATAAAAATATATATATCAACAAACTAATTAAATAATGCTCACAATTTGAAAGTTATTTAAAAATCACATTGAATGTGCACAAATTAAAAATACATTTCATTTAAAACCATTCAATTTATAACATTAAAAAATCCATAACATTAAAAATCCATAGCATGTACACACATTAAATTGAGTCTAGTGTGTGTTTGTTAATATGAAGGGTAGAAATGAAATTAGGGGGTTTTATTAGAACCCTATTCAAATGCATGCACTATGTCATTGGTTTATTAAGTGAAACCCCTAAAAGAAGGCCCCATAAACTTATTTTTAGCTAGATATCACTTGATAATTAAACTATAGCCAAATTTGATGATCTATACATTAATTGGTTTATTTACAAATAAATAAAACCACATGGATTAAGGTAAATAATTAATATTTATTTAAATAAACCACCATCAAGCTAAAGACTTAAGATTAAGGTAAAGGACCAGAGAATGAAAAATAAGACACATGTAGATATATAACTTTGATTTTTCAAATTGGGTGTTAAAATAGGAGGTTAGGGGTTGTTTAGAGTGTCTTCTATTACATATATAAAGGTGGAAAAAGAGAAGGAAAGGTCCCTGTTGATGGTAAAAATAGCACAACAACATTTAAAAAGAATATCTCTATTCTATTTCTCCTGAAAAAGAAAGACAACACATGGTAATCTAACTCCCAAGGTCCTGGTAGTTGGTTCTCAACTGTGCTGATATTGCTCAATGGTCAATATGATTGTAATGTTCAAGGGGCCTATTGGTTATTGAGCATCTTGATGGTTGTGAGATCAAATTATTATTTAAACTTAATCTAACAGGGGGGTATAAAGAAAAGGAAAAAGATAGATCAGGGACACAAGAGAAAGAAGAATGTTGATTCATTCAACTAATCAGACTTGTTGCTTTCCAAGGAATCCATAAACTAGAACTGCAAAATAAATCAACCTGTAATCCATACACAACTATTCATTCATAGTGCAATTATTAATATCATATTTCAAACCACAATTCAAACAAAAGACAAGACAAAATCCCATTCCTTGAAAACTTTCCAAATCAAATGACTAATAAAACAAACATCATTCCAGAGCATAATGTAAAGTAGGTTTGAGCCTAGCTGCTTCTACTGTCAATGAAACAGATAAGTAGCATTTACAAGTTTGGCAAAATCACTAGTGTATAGAAACCCATATCTTCAGATTACCTCCATCTAAACTAAGAATTGCAGAAAAACACATCACCTATCCTACTATGAAACTTCTAACCTGCTAAGCTATAAAAATTCTAACTTATTTTCCTAAGTGTCTAACCAACAACCCTTTACAATGAGCTTGACTTGAAAATTTGTAGCTCAATTTCATAATTTCCTCCTTAAACTCAGACATCAAAAAGCTGTAGCTTTTTGTGCACACCATTCAATAAAAAAAAATCACTTTCTGTTTCAGCTCCAGTTTGTCCTCAACTAATTTCAGTTTGCTCTTAGTTAGTTTTAGTTGAAACTTCATCCTCTAGTATGGATTTAGTTAACAGTTGTAGTTCCCAATCTGACTTTGAGTTTGACATGAAGTTCTTCTTTTGCACAATAATCTGTAATATCCCTCTCTGAGATAACTCCACATAATGCTCAGCTTACTTTCAGTTTATTGATCTTTTCAAAATCTTCTTCATTTGCACGTGAGCTGTAAACCAATCTTGATTTAATATCTCTCCATTCCTAAAGATACCTACAAGACATTTAAAAGCATTAATTAATTAATAAAATTAACCAATTAAATAATTAATTTCAAGAACTAATTAACCTCACATTATTTCAATTGAATGTAATGAACCATGATTTGAAATAATAACAAAACCCTCCTTAAATTGATGTTATTTTAAAATAAAATAACATTCATGGTCATATCTTGTATGAACTTAGAATCTACTACCTACTCCTTGAATCTAGAAAATATATATAAATTCAAAATCCCGCTTCCTATAACTTGATGACATTTATGGGTCATCTCGCTCAATATTTGAATCTTCATCCTTTACTTCTCCATTATACTCGCATCTCTCTTATAATCCAAATGCAAAGGATGCTATCAATTGTTGGAATACAAATTGATAATAACCTACACTCAAGTGACTCGTGCCATGGGAGATCACATTTCATCAAAGCATTCCATAAAACAATTCGCATGCCCTGTAGGTGCTTCAACATTTTGCATGCATGTTTACCAAGGCAATTGCAACTAAAAGTTTTTGAAAACCCGTTCAACAAATCCATTATGTGCATTTCCTGACATAAAATGTTGTTTTCAAAGATCCCACTTTTTACTTTAGCTTACAATCAATGCATTTTGCTTAAAAGCTTCAAAAATGTTTTCACCAAAATCTGTTTTGTGCAGAGCCTACAGACATGGAATTCAATGAAATCACTTTTTCTTGAGATGAGATCTTGCTGAGCCATTCAATCAAATAACGGGTGTGCCCTTCCCTTCCGCGTTTTATGCATATCATGCAATAATGGCATGCCACGAGGTCACATTTCTTTGAGGAATTCTATGGAACAAACAAACTCATGTGCCCATGTTCATGCTCCCACAATTTACACACATTTGCTTGCAAAGAGGGTGCTGGCAAAGGTTTTGGGGATCCTGCTTTACATCTGCCAATTGCATTTGTTTGAAAGTTTCCAAAGACCCCTCTATCTACAGATCTATTTTCTTCATACCCTGCAATTACGACATCCATGAGAGAAGTTTTCTAAGGCAAACTACCAAACAAATGAGTGTCTCTGCTTCCATATCTTGCATGCTTGTCAAGGGTTCATACATTCGAGGGGATGAAATCACATCTGAAGCATTTTTCCAAACATTTACTACGCGGGTAGGAAGAATGTTGACAACGTTGTGGAATTCGGCTTTACAACTGTGCATTTGATTAGAGTTTCTTATGCCTTTTCAACAAATCTAATTTGTGCACATTCTTGCAATCATTGTGTTCCATGAGATAAGCATCTCCATTGAAGCATTATGTCAGACAGTTCATCCGTGGCCTCTTCTTGGTGCTTTCTCCCTCATGCATAGCAAAAAAATCCATTTTTGTGTTCATTCCGCAATCATTGCGTGCCATGAGAATGCATTTCTTTGAGGTACTTTAATCAAACAATTCGCTGCCTAGTCTATGCTTTCATATTTTTCATGCATGTCCACCGAAGGTTGTTGCAATTACACAATGATTCACCCATTTCTCTCTGGCTTGTCATCGCTAGACAACCTCTCTTTATACTATACAGGAGCGGAGGAAAAACCAAGCGGGGTCAAAGCAGGAACCATCCCTGGACACGGGCGGAATTGTGTTTGGCTCAAAGTCTTAGCCTTGGCAGGATCAGAGTCAAATTTGGACATGAACCTTTTTTCCCTTGCCCATTTCAGAATTCTTCTTGGGTCCGCCATTAGGTACTACTATGGGAGTAGAACCAAGTCATGGTAGGTGCGGAGCAAGAGAAGGGTGGAACCGGAAGTAAATCAGGACAAGAAACATTTCATTTAGTTTATTTTCTAATATGGTTCTAGATTTGGTGAAAAAGGAAATTTTATTAAGTGGTCTCGGAGTCAGGTTCACACGGGATCCAAATGGGAGAGGGAAAAGAAATAAAATTAAACGTACCTTGTTCGGGACCCAACCTGAACCCGCTCGACTTCTTTCCTTCCCCTCCCATTACTACTTTATCATAATTACTTTTCACCTTATTTAATTTTTATTTGTTTTTAGATTTTAGAAACTTTCCTAAAGATTTATTTAATTTAAATTTAAATAAAATTTATTTCTAATTTATTTAATTAAATAAATCCCCTTTAAATATTTATAAACCTTTTATTATTATTATTTATATCTAAACTTTATAAATCCTTTTTAAATAATAAAAGATTTATATTACTTAAATATTTGAAAAATAATAAATTTAATAAAAAGGTTACAAATATTTAAATATTTATATTTTGCAAAGTTTTACGATTTTTTTTTAATTTTGTAATTTTGTAATTTTTTTTTTTAAATTTTTACAATTTTTTTGTATTTTCTCGACAAAAACTAAAATGATGATGCAAAACAACAAAGCGAACGACACGAAATGAAGATGGAAAAACAACAACAAAAAGACGAAGATGAAAAAGACAAAGACCAAAACGAACGAACAATGCAATGACAAAACACAAGACGAAATGAAAAGAAAGGGATGGAGAACAAGACGGGACAACACCCGAAAGCGCGGGGAATTAGGACCGGGATGGAACAAGGAATAGGAACCTTGGAAAATTTTTGTTCTGGTTCCGAATCCGACAGAGACAAAGAAAACAAAAAGAAGAAAAGAAGAGGGGGTCCCCAACTTTTCCAAGCAAAAGTTGGGGCATGTATGCAAGGCATAACAAATGGCGACTTGGCTGGGAAAATGCTCTAAGCATTTTAAAATGTGCAACCCTTCAAATACCCAAAATCTCTAGTTTACATTCATTCAAGGCAATCCAAGAAGTGAAAACACAATCAAACTAGGACACGATAGACGTCTGAGATGAAATTGAAATATGTTTGTGTGTGCAAATGATTCATTCCCCTCCACAAGTGTTGTTGTGATAAAAATGGAGCATACTCCACCCAAGCTACGTAGTTGTGAGTTACATTTCAAACGTGCAATGATATCCTGGGCATAGCTTTGCTGCCAGACAAGAGTCTATAGCCTCGACAAAGATACCTCTGGTTCTCTCTAAGCATCGCTCTACTGCCAGCCAGGCGTCTATAGCCCCGATAGAGATACTCGAGTCACCCTTGCTGATTGAGTTCATTTTTAGATTTCCTTTTATTTCCTCTTTTTCTCAAGTGTTGATTCTTTTGAAGTACAATTTCTTGTTTCCCTCAATCCTTAAGCAATGAAGCCTAAGTAGTGGGTTGAGAACCACAATGGACATTGTGAAAGAAATGTGACCCTTTAGATTTTTCACTTGGAATAGATGTACCCCACCCGATGTAAACTAACAAATGGATTTCTTAAGGTGCACAAGTTGTGAGACTTTCAAAAACTCCCAAAAACTATATAATGTACCAAGTTTTAATTCATGCTAACATTCCCCAACTTGAGATGTATGAAGGAAAATCAAAGTTTTCAAAGCTACTGACTGATCAAGTGTTTGAAAATATAGATAGCAGACTCTCAACAGATTCACCTTTCATCATAACTTGCATACAATAACTTAGCTTTCACTGTTAATAAGAGGAAACCCCCCCCCAGAAGAAAGAAAAGAAATAGACAAAAAGAGAGGAGCAGAAGAAGAGAACACACATACAGATGAACCAACAAAATGAAAATAGAAAACTAGAAAAAAAACAACAAACAAAACAACAAAAGACCAAAACAAAAGAAAACAAACAAACCCAGAAACAAAAAGAAAAACAAGCAGACACGAGAAAAAGAACACAACAGAACAAAAGAAAACAAACCAAAAAAAACAACAAAAAGGAAAACAAAAAGAAAATTAACTATACCAAAAACTAACACTAACCAATCTTAACCCTAAACTAACTCCAAAACAGAGCTTTACAAACATAAAACTGTAAAAAAATTTATACATTGACTTGACTGATTTTTCATTGTGTGCAGCAACCTTAACTTACTAGGTATAGTTCTAAACCTAGCAAATTTGTCTTTATACTCATAAATGTAAAGTTTATGTGTAGTAAATTCATTTTGAGGGTATAAAGTTTGAAATATTAACAGTTGTGGGTCCTCAGCCTTGTCATGATTTATCCACAAACACATTTTACTATCCCCAACACCATAATCAAATTGAAAATCATTAAGATACAGAGGGTAATGGAAAGACACCACCTGATTCAGAAGATCTTCAGTTGTTGTGAGGTGCTCATGTTTTATGATCTCCTCTTCATGAGGTCTCAACTCATGGAACACCACTCTATTTTGTTTTGGTACATGCATGTCAACATAAAGAACATCTATCAACGATGTGCCATCAACATTCAAGATATCTAAACCTTGTTCAAAAATTTCACACATATCCCTATCACAATCAATACTAGGTTCTAACAATGAACCAGTGTATTTGATTTCACAGAGACTATCAATCTCAATCATGTTTCCTAAAGTACATACATCCTCAATAAAAGGATCAGCTTCCTCAACCTTTAAATCAATCTGCTCAATATTTTCCTTACCTAACTTGGCAATCCTTCTGGACAACAAGAAATTAGAACTACTTACCTCACAATGTGAACTAGGAGGATGAATCTTACATGAATCATCTACAACAAGGTTCATTATGCAACTAGAACAATCATGTGCCAACATTGTTGCTTTCATCTTGGGCACATAGTCATAAATTATCTGAATCTCCTCAGTTGGACTAAGTAATAAATCACCCGTGTTATTAGCTTTCAAGCTTTGCAAACCTACCTCCTCCTAAGTTGAAGCATCATTGTCAACACTCTCTTCAAACATGTCACCCAAAAGAGATTGAAAATCAACATCAAGCTCATCACCATTGATTTCAGAAATACCAATACTAGGTGAATAAGTATTGTCTTCGAATAACTCATTTGAATAAACATAATCAAATTCAGGAAAACATTTCTTCAATTCATGTTTCTACCCATCGTCAACTGGAATGTGAAAGTCAATGTCAAGCTCATCACCATTAAGATCAAATTCACTAGTTCATGGTAAGCAAGGATTTTCTTCGAACATCATATTTGAATAAATATAATTAAAACCAAGAAAACACTCCCTCATTTCATTCTCTTCATCATGTTGAAGCGATTCAACTTCCGAGAAAACCTCTTGGTCACTTTCTTGATATTATTTTGATATTCTTTGGAGTCGCCATTCGTTCATTCCTTGTTGTAACCAACCACTAATTTCATCAATGCTAGTATCTTTTTTAGCATCGAGATCCAATTTATTTTCCTGACAAGGGTAAGTCTAATCTGAATGATTATCAGGTAGCCCTTGAATAAATTGAACATCCATTTGATCTATCTCCTTTGAATAAACAATTTGACACTCAACTTCATGTCCACCACAAGATCCCTTTGCAGCCTCATTCGTAATCATGTTGTTCTCAATTTCTATATGTTCATTACTCAAATCAGCAGAGTCATTTTCTTGTGTTAACTCATCAAAAGATGTTTCTCCCTTATTGATCATCATGAAAGAACTTATGAATGCATCGATAAACTCATTTTCCACATCGAGTGGATCTCCACAAGGTACATAAGCTTCTGTAGTTGTTGAATCCATCTTGCTCCAAGGATCAAGTTCATCAGTTGATGGGGAAGAGCTTAGCATGTTCTCACAATTGTTCTCATCATTTCAAAGGAAGTCATTAGTATTTTCATGTATGCTAGTTGTTTCATCTTCCAGATCGATGGGATACGTACTCCAAGGATCCTCCATAAGTATTTCTTCAATAGTGATCTGATGTATAAAATATAATTCCATCCTACCTAGTAAAACATGGCAATCCATCTGGGAATGTTGATTTGTTTGATGTATCCCACATCCAATTGGTTTAACAAGTTCTAATAATTTTAGATCTCCTAATTCTTCCAACTTCTTCCTTATTCAATTTTGTGCACGTGGGATATCTAGCCAACATGAACCATGCTTCTTTGTCCATCCTTCATCACATTGATTCTCCTCACAATCAGAAGAGTTGTTCAAAGCATTGGAAGGTATTGCTGATTTCTTGTGACAATAGTCCTATGTTGATATCTTATTTCCTTCAATATCACTGTTAGTATTAACGTTTCCAATGAAACTAGATTCCAATCTGAGATTTCATTTATGTTCTGACTTTGTATCCATTTCATGTTCTTTGTCAGATAAAACATCAAATTGACATACTCGCTCAACAAATCTCTCACTTGCAATTTCATTAAGATGTAATGTGTGTATGTTAGATTTATGTAATCAAATTGAAAACAAAACACAATTAACAAAACTTTAAACTGAAGAATTTGAAGTAAAATTAAATATAAAAGAGAATTCTTCATAAGCATTCCATCTTTCTCTATCTCCAGAAATTTGTTCGAAGCTGCTGCTCTCAGATTATGTAAGCTTGGCTTCTCCAAATGGCAGTTTGCAGAATGAGTATGCAAATGAAAATCTCTATCCTATATGCTGGTGAAGGTGAGATTGCTGATGGATATGAACAGGGGCTGTGAATTATGCACAGGGTCTGTAAATGGAGGATGCTATGGATATGCTATGATATGCCATGATTCTATACTATGATGCTTATGAAATAGAAATTCTAAAAGGCTTATGAAAGCTATACTATTGCAAATTGACTATAATTTTCCTGCTAAAAACTTCTATATGATTTGAAGGACCCGACAGTCCTATTTATAGTTTTTTGTAGGCAAAATCTTGGCTGGCAAAGATCAACGGCTATGAGATTGTCTGGTAGAATTGAAAGGTGAGAGATGGAGAGGTTGAGAGGAAGATGGAGAATGTTGGGAGGTTGGAGAGAAGAATGGAGCCTTGTCTTCAACCCATGAGAACAAGCTTGCACAGGAACAGAAGAATTTAATTTTTTTTGTTTCGGCAGTTTGCTTCACGACTGTTGAAGATAATCCCCAAATTAATTAAATAAATAAATTTATTTAATTTCATTTATTGAGTTTGATTTTTGATTTTTAGAACTATGGAAGATTTAATTAAATATTTTAGAATATTTAATTATGATGTGACTTTAGAAGAATTAATTAAATATTTTGAGATATTTAATTATGAATAGATATTAGAAGAATTTAATTAAATATTTTAAAATATTTAATTATGAATGGATATTGGAATTGAATTTATTTAGAAGAAAGGAATATTTAATCTTTATTTGAATAAAATATTCAAACCAGGATTATTGATAATTAATATAAATAAATCATAACGTTTATTTAATTAATTAAGAAATGAATAAGAAAAATGATTAAATAAACTTATTTATTTACTCAAAATGAAAGAATGAACAAATATAAATAAATTATTTAAATTTATTTATACGCAGATGGAATTCAAAAATTTAATCAAATATTTAAAAATATTTAATTAATTACCAGACAATGTGATGTGACGATTTTTAGGTATATACATTTTGCCCCTCTTTGAAGTGATGTGTTTTACGCATTACTTCAAAGAATTTTAAAATTTGCCCCAGATGTGGACTGTCGAAATGTTAATAGGTATAAGCCCTCACAAACGATGAATCGATATGATTTTGATTTTTTTGTGAATTTTTTTTGAATTTTTTAAAATTTAAATTTTTGTGGAATTTTCAATTTTTATGATTTTGAAGATGTCGATTCATCGTTTGAAAATAATGATGTGAAGAAATTGACCCGGAAAGATGTGAAATGAAAATTAATGACTAAAATTGCCCCTGCTATGTTAAAATGTAATAAAACCCACCAATTTTACCATTATATAGGTTAAAAATGTAATTTTCCATGTCATTTTCCATTTTAACCTAGTAAAATTTGCAAATTTTGAGCTCTAGAGTGAAAAAGATGGCACTTCCCATTCACCAGCACCGTTTCAAGCGTATCCGACGACATCAGTGGCCAGCACACTATGGACCCCCGGTATGTACCCCGTGAAACTTCTGCTTTTTAAAAAATTTCTGTTCGTTACACATTTTTCGATGTTTTGTGTGATAAATGACGTGTTTTAGCGCTCTTGAGAGTTATCATAGCGCATTTGATAATTTCTGTTGCGCATTTGTTTCTATAGCACATATGATAGATTCTGTAGCACTCTTGACTTTTTTGTAGCGCATTTGATCCTGTAGCGCTCTTAATAAAAATGATAGCGCCCTTAATCATTTTTGCAGCGCATTTGGTATAGTAGCACCTATGATAAAAAGGGTAGCGCATATGATGCTTTCTGTAGCGCCTTTAATTGGACAATGTTGTGATAAATAAATTTGTTCCCAAAGTTGTTGGAAAACAAATAATAGCTGATAAATTTTGTTTTTAAAGTTGTTAAAAACAAACGTGATTTTGATTATTTGCTTTCATGATGATGAAAAACAAACAATTTGATTGATTTTTTTGCTTCTAAGGTTGTTAAAAAAAAACATGATGTTGATTATCTACCTTCCATGAAAATGAAAAACAAATAGTTTGATATTTAGATTTGATTGATAAATCATGATGATTTGATATTGATTTTGCTTTGATGATTTGTCAACAGGAGAGATTGGGGGTTTTGCAGTCACAGGAGGCATTCCCTAGTACATGGGGTTTGATTCCACACCTGTTACAGTTAGATTGAGATGTGATTGATGCTTGTGGATTGAGTTCATTGCTTGACATGTTTGAGGTTTTACTCAATAGGGCTTTATTGATAGCACTCACTGAGCGGTGGCATAGTGACACCAACACATTTCATTTACTGACCGGAGAGATTATAGTGACCCCTGAGGACGTATATCGCATCTTGAGGATCCTAGTGATGGGAGAGATAGTGGTATTTGATAGCTGAGAGGTTGGAGGCACTGATGCTTTGAGACAGATTTTCAGAGATGATCAGATTGTCGGATATTTTATCCCATGGGCTAAGATGATAGATACATATCCACCTTTACCAGCTATACTTGCAGGATTCATTGGAGGTGTTTTATGCCCCGACCATAGGTTGAAGGGGTTCGCAGTCAGGTGGGGTAGAGTGCTAGAGAGTATGGTGATGCAGGGGACATGGTATGCATGGGGGACATGCATGCTTGCTCACTTATATGATGAGTTACATCATATTGTTTATGGTAGAGGCCGAAGTTTTGCTGTTGGATGCTTGTTATTATAGATATGGGCTTGGGAGCACTTTGTTGTTTTACGACCATTGACTCGAGGACAGTGACCAGCTGGTCGATCATACAGATGGAGATATGCTCATATCATTGCTCAGCCGAGACTGGGAAAACTAGAGCATTGGCAGCGTCTTTTAGATGATCAGGATACAATATGTTGGCGACCATATTTAGACTATGAGCCATGGCTAGAGGTTGTGAGGGAGATGCCCTATGTATGTACATCCAGATACCTGATTGGGCATACTCCATGGATTATTGAGAGATTCCTTGCTGGACGAGTATGTCGGCAGTTTGGTCGAATTCAGGGTATGCCTATGGGTTCTGCCATTTATGCACGACGTCAGCCAGAGCTTGTAGTGTGGGGTCCATGGATTTCATATGAGACAATAGTGGCAGAGTTCACCAGTTTAGGAGCGGTGATGTAGGATTATCGAGTTGATGTTCTCGACGTAGGGACAACACCAGAGTATAGCCAGTATATCCTAGAGCATCCTACACCACATATGTTTGATCCTGATGAGCCTATTGCTCTTGTTGCTGCACAAAGACGATGACAGAGAGATTCAACTTCAAAGGGTGATGATTCAAAGGGAGGGGATGATGATGAGAGTGGAGGAGATGATGATTTAGAGGGAGATGATGATGAGGAGGGTGGAGGTAGGGGTGATGGTGGCAGGGGTGGTGATAGAGGTGGCAAGAGAGGTGGTAGGAGAGGTGGCAGAGGTGGACCATGGATGCGACACACAGACCCATCTCCTTTAGTAGATCCAATAGTATCAGGTTAGATATCCTCTCTACAAAGTACAATATAGAGTTTACAGACTCAGCTAGCATAGGCACAGGCCTTGATCACACAGTTGCAGGGACAGTTGACTTCAGTTACTACTGAGAGGGATGCAGCGAGATAGCGGGGTGAGCAGGCCATTGCTTTGGCAGATAGTCTACAGAGAGTAGCAGCTAGCACCTTGACTGGTGATATGATGAGAGAGGTGACCAGAGCCACCTGGGAGGCCAAGTTTTATAGGACCAGATATCATGATGCGGTTCCACCTGAGCGGAGGGAGAGTTATATTCATTCATGGTCTACCCATAGTCACTCTCGAACTACCAGCAGGGGTGTGACACAGCCATTACCTCTAGGAGGGCCATCAGGGACAGGCAGAGTAGGTCCATCAGGTGTAGGTGGTACAGGTCCCAGACCAACACCATCAGAGGATAGCACTGCCTAGTGCATTGTAGATGATATTGTTATGATACTCCATTGATACATTTGTATACACCTTGAGATGATCTCATTTTTTATGATGATATATTATTTGTAGTTGACATCCTTGTACATTTTGACATTCATTTTTGAGATATATGAAATGCAACGATGATTTATGATGAGATAAATGGGTCTATTTGCTATATGTATGATGTGTTATGATATGATAGTTTCATGGTTATGATGTATATGTATGCATGATTTATAAAATGAAATCTATTTGATGAATGATTGTATGAATATGATATATAATACAATTTATACATGTTTATGAATGTTTATGATGTATGCTTTATTTTTATGATTTTCTAATGCAAATATATATGAAAAATGTATGAAATGATGTTTTTTGAATGTCAAAATATACTTAGTCATGTATGTGAAAAGATATGAACGATTTGATACTTTGCCAGCTTTTTAAGAAATCTATGAATGCAAAATGCAGATTCTAATATGAATGCAATCTATACTAACCATGCAGGGTATTCATACAATATTGCCATTTGGAGAGCTTATTTGTGCTTTTTGTATCATCATAAAGCATTGAAATGTTGAAAGTTAATACAAGCATCAAAGGGTATGTTAGCACCAGTGATGACCTGAGTATTGCCTTCATGATTTTTAATATAGCAAGTTAATACAAGCATCTAGGTATAATGGAACCAAGATGACCTGAGTATTGCTTGCATAAATAGACAAGAGTTAACCCATTTCCCATGCAAATTCTGAAATGTCATCCATGATACGTAGTAAAGCATGTCTCGCGACCAATTTTCATAGTACTAATGATTTCCTCACAAATAGTAGACAAAGAAAAATCATACTCCTTCCTTGCTTTTCTAGTTTAGTACATCATCGAATTGCTCCAGAGATATGATAGAAAATCAAACAACCATTCAAATCTTGCTTAAAGTATTTCAAACATTATTTAGATTAAGATCATCCAACTTAGTTGTCATCATTGATGTTCTCGTTTGAATAGTTATTTGGATCATGTTGTTTTGATGTCAATTAGCATTGAATAAGCATGTTGTAGTTGATTCAATATGGCAATATTTGTTGTGTTTTGGCAAACTGTTTTATGTCTATTTGTGATGTTCGAAAAGCTCATTGCCCCTCTCTTGTTTCAGTCTATGTTTCCTGCCCCCAGTGTAAACACAACCTAAAGAGTATGGATATGTACAAATTTCATCAAGCCATGATGAAACATAACGATCCCTGTCATATGATATGGATATATATACAGATGATAGATATAAATGGATGATGTTGAAAGTGAATGCAAGACATAAGATAATAGATGGAGGAGCCTATCTTAATCACAAGTAGTGCCTATTTTCCAGGTTTTCACCACTTGTTTTTATTACACTTTTTCAAGATTTTTCTAAATTTTTTTTAGGACTTTTTCTGATCTTTTTTGTATTTTTTCATAACTTTTTATGATTTTTTTTGTATTTTTTCATAACTTTTATGATTTTTTTTGTATTTTTTTATGAATTTTTCTGATCTAGACATAAAATTTCTTCAGATGAATACTATTGATTGGCTCTTCAAACAGGTCCCCTTCTGATGTTGATAACTGATATGCACCAGAACCATATGCTGCAATGATGACAAATGGACCAAGCCAATTAGGTTCAAATTTTCCTTTCTTTTCTCTGTCTTGCTGATTATGTGGATATTCTTTCAAGACTAAATCACTTACTTGAAATGTTTGTGGTTTAACTCTGTGATTATAACTATGAGACATAACTTGCTGATAACCCTTCAAATGATCAGCTGCATGTTGATGTCTTTCATCTAACAGTTCCAACTCTTGCAGACGAGAAACTCTATAATCTTCATCACTTATCAATCCCTTGAGTGAGACCCTAAGCGAAGGTAGTTCAACCTCTTATGGTAAGATTTCTTTTGCTCCATAGACCAAGGCATATGGTGTAGCTCTTGTTGGTGTGTGAATGCTAGTTCTGTATGCCCACAAAGTTGGATTTAATTGGACATGCCAATCACGACCGACATCATTTACTGTCTTCTTCAAGATCTTCAAGATTGTTTTGTTGGAAGCTTTTGCTTGACCATTACCCTGTGGATAGTAAGGTGTAGAGAACCTATGTTGGATGTGAAATCTTTCACAAAGTTCATCCACATCCTGATTCTTGAAAGGCCTTCCATTATCTGTAATGATAGAACTTGAAATTCCATATCTATAGATAATGTAATTGAGGATAAATGAAGATATTTGTTTACCAGTCACTGTTGTTAGAGGAATAGATTCAATCCATTTTGTAAAATACTCCATAGCTGTAATGATAAATTTATGCCCATTTGATGATGAAGGATGTATTTTTCCAACAAGATCTAGTCCCTACTGAGAAAAAGGCCATGTTAGAGTGAAAGGTTGCAGTTCTTGTGTAGTGCATGAATAAGATTCCCATGGATCTGGCATTTAGAACACTTCTTGACAAAAGTAAAAGAATCTTTCTCCATGGTAGGCCAATAGTATCCCATTCTGACAAGTTTCTTGGCTAAGGACAAACCACTTGAATGAGTTCCACAAATACCACCATGAACCTCTTGTAAGGCTTTTTCAGATTTGTCACGTTCAAGACATCTTAGGAGCATACCATCAAGACCTCGTTGGTAAAGGATATCGACAATTAAGGTATAACAAGATGATTGGCATATGAAATTCCTTTTTTGGTTTCGAGATAAATCCAGAGGTAAGATATTATCTTTCAAATAGGTATAAGTCTTGCCATATAAAGGTGAATCAGATTCGGTTAAATGACATATGACTTGGGTCTCAGGATTATCATAGGCGGGAGAAAACAATTGTTCCACCAAAAATTCATGCTTGATTTGATCCTCTGATAGTTGTAATAAAGAAGCAATTGTAGCCATTGCATCTGCAACTTTATTATCAATCCTTGAAATTTGTGAAAACTTGATTAACACAAAATACTTTTTATAATCATCCACCATATTCTTATAAGGTAGCAACTTATCATCTTTAGTTTGATAATTATCATTAATTTGATTAATGACAAGTTGTGAATCACCGTAGACCTGGAGCTATGTAATCTGCCATTCCAATGCTATTTTCAATCCTATGAGCAATGCTTCATATTCAGCTATATTATTTGTGCAAGGAAACATCAACCGATATGATCGTGAAATGGTATGTCCTTCAGGTGTAACAAAAAGAATCCCTGCCCCTGAGCCATATTGTGTATAAGATCCATCAAAGTACAATGCCCATGATTTCTGAATTGTTGCTGTAAAGACATCTGCATCAGGAAACTCAATGTGCATTGGATTTTCTTCTTGTAAAGGTGCTTCGGCCAACTGATTTGCAATGACCTGTCCTTTAATACTTTTTCGATCTACATAGTGAATGTCAAACTCACTTAAGATCATTACCCATTTTGCAAGTCTTCCTGTTAAAGTGGCTCTGCTTAGTAAGTATTTTAGTGGATCAATCTTGGTTATCAGCTTAATTGTATGAGCTAACATATAGTGTTGCAATTTTTGAGAAGCAAATACCATTGCAAGGCAAGCTTTTTTAATGAAACTATGGTTTAATTCATGACTTGTTAAGGTTCTACTGATATAATATATGGCCCTTTCTTTACCTGTAGAATCTTCTTGTGCTAGCAATGCTCCCAAGGATACTTTTATTGCTGAAATATAGAGTATGAGTGGCTCTCCTAGAATAGGTGGAATTAAAACTGGTGGGTGCATAAGGTATTGCTTGATCTGATTGAATGCAATAAATGTGTAAATGGTAAGCTTTTGTCAGCCAGTTGAGCTATAAACCGCTTGATGGATTGTAGTTGCCCTTGCAATGATCGAAGCTGAATGATATTTTGTGGTGGTGGCATATCCATTATAACTTGTACTTTTTCTGGATCAACCTCTATACCCTTTTTTGAAACAATGTATCCTAGGAGTTTTCCAGATGTAATGCCGAAGACACATTTCTTTGGATTGAGACGAACATTGAACTACTCCATTCTGGTAAAGATCTTTGACAATATTTCTAGATGTTCTTCTCGTGTGTGAGATTTGGCAAGTAAATCATCAACATAGTCTTCCATGAATGTGTGCATCATGTCATGAAAAATGGTTGTCATTGCTCTTTGATAAGTAGCTCCAGCGTTCTTTAACCCAAATGGCATTACATTCCAGCAATAGGTACCCCAAGGGCATGTGAATGCTGCTTTATCTTGATCCTCTGGTGCAATTTTTATCTAGTTGTATCCTGAAAATCCATCCATTAATGAATACATTGCATGACCAGCAGTTAAATCAACAATCATATCTATGTTGGGCAAAGGAAAGTCATCTTTGGGACAAGCTTTATTTAAATCTCTGAAATTTGTACAAACTCTGATCCTTCCATCTAGCTTTGAAACAGGTACAATATTGGAAATCCATTCGGTATAATCAATAGCCCGAATGAATCCAACATCCAAAAGCTTCTTTAATTCTTCTTTGACCAATAATGCAACATGCATTTTTTTGAGCTTTTGCTTCACAGGTTTTGCCCCTACTTTGATAGATAAATGATGCACTATCAGATTTGGATCTAACCCTGGCATATTAGCATATGACCAAGCAAAGTTGATCTGATTCTCCTTCAAGAATTCCATAAATTTTAGGACTTCTTCAATTGTTAATGATGCTGCAAGTTGTAAGATTTTTGGTTGCTCTGTTGTACTTATATTGATTGATTCTGTTGGTTCTATCAAAATAGAAGATCTTTCGTGATAATGTTTGGGAAGAGTGTCAAGTTTCTCATCCTTCAGTGCCTTAGAAAGGTTTTCACTGTCGGATTCGCTCTTTATTTTTCTCTTGTTTTGATCTATCATTTCCATTTTTCGGTTTTCACCAATAGATCCATCTTTTATTTCATTTATTTTGCAGCTAAGAGACTTGACACCCTCCTTATCAAAATCATGAGTATGAAATTCTTGGATGAAACAATTGTTTTCTTCATTAGGGGAACAAAGGAAATTTATAATGTCCTCATCATCATGGAATGTAGGAATGTGGATAGGTGCATCATTGTCCCAATCAATAAGTTCCAGATAAACTAAAGGCATGGGATCATTAGGTTGGGTAATGTATTGAATTGTCAAAGTCATGACATGGCTATCATCTTCATGGTATTCTCCTGTTAATTGTCAATCTCGTTAGAATCTGATTCATCCTCACTTGAGTCATGATCGTGTTGTAAAACATAATCAAGTGGAGGCCTTGAGCCTTCTCCTTGTATGAGAATAGGTTCATATTTGTGTATGGTATCAACTTGTTTGTCTCTCCAAAATTCATCATTATAAATGGTGTCCCATTCATATTCATTAGAATCAGTATCTGAACTATTTTGCAATTGAAAAACTGATTCATGAAGTTTATCTATCATTGATTCTCCTTCATGAGTTGATTGTGCTTGTTGTGAAGTAGATTCTTCTTTATCTTTACCATATCCAAGTCTTGTTTTATCACTTGGATGTATTGAAACAGGTTGAATTGGTTCTATAATTCCTTCTCTTCTCTTTCCTATAGAACCATTTCCTTCATAGCCCATCTTCTGCATGATAGCGTACCCCTTACCATATTGTTCTATAGGTAACTTAATGTGCAAGAGAGATTCATCTTCATCTTTGTATAGCCAATTTAGGATGTCCCTATCTTCAGCTTCTTCTTCAGTGGTATTGGCTCTAATGAATTTTCCATCAAACTTTGTGATTGGTACAGAAGTTTGGGATGTATAGGCTATTGCAATCTTTTGATTTGATAAGGTAGGCTGACCATATGACCTCGGAGAAGGAGGTAAGGTAGAAAGAGATAGTGAATATTCACCTACCCCTTTGTCTTTAAACTTTAGCTTAGTATCAAGATTCTTTGTCAATTCTTGCAATTGAAGTTGTAGATTGGAAGAAGAAACAGCAAGAGCTTCCCTATTGTGTGGCACAAAGGCATCTTGAGTTACTCGAAGATTTGAACAAGTTTGGGTACTATTGTAATCAGCTTGTATAGTTATTTCTTGTCCATCATATGGAAACTTGATGCATTGATGATACATTGATGGTACTGCTTGCATATCATGAATCAACGGATGACCCAAAAGTATATTATAAGAAAGATCTTGATCTAGAACCTGACAAAATGTGTTCTTCACAATAGGTCCCACTCTAATAGGCAGCAATATTAATCCTTTAGAAGCTCTTTCTTCATCATCATATGCCTTGATAGTTATTTTCCTTCATGGATCAATTTCATTTTCTGATATTCCCAAGGCATTTATTAACTTTAAAGTACAAATGTTTAAACCAACTCCTCCATCTATTAAGACATGTCTAATTCGATGTTTATGGATCATGACTTCAAGATAGAGCGATGAATTATGTGGATGTGTCATGGAGGCATCATCTTTGTCAGAAAATGAAAGACAAGTGGGGGCAGACAAATGTCCCACCATGGCTTGAAATCTGTTTACATCTAGATCAGTATCAACAGTTGTGTTTACGAGAGCTTCTTCTAAAATATTCTTGTGTATGGGAGATATTTTGAGAAGTTCAAGGATAGAGATTTGAGCTGATGTTTTTCTCAATTGATCAACCAAATTATATTGACTTGGAGAAGGAATAGTTTCTTTAGATGAACTTCCTTTTAGAACAACTTTTTCTTGTCCTCTCGTAGTCACATTAACCTGTTGATATTCTTGATTTCCCTTGATTTTGATAACATTAACCTATTGATCATCAACATAGATGTGACAGATTATATTGTCTTCAACATTATGTATGCTTTTAGCTTTTGCATCTGATGTTTCCACCTTTTGATAGTTTGGTAAAATATCTTTGAATGCTTGATGATCGTCATTGGTATGATGTCCTTCAATTGTAATGGTACCATTGCCAATTAAATCTTGTACTAGATTTTTTAAAGCTTGACAATTATTCATTCTATGACCTTTACATTGATGATAATTGCAATAATACGAGTCATTCTATGATGGTGGTTTGACTCGAGGCTCATAATCTCTTTGTGGTGGTAAGATGATAACCTTATTATCAAGAAGCTCCTTGAGAGCAGACTCAAGAGATTGACCCAAAGTGGTAAAATTCCATCGATTCAAAAAGAATGGAGGTCTGGATGGATTTGATGTTTGGGTATTGCCAAGATTGTTATTGAAATTACCATGATTTTGATTGGTAGTTTGATTGGAGTTTTGTCCTTGTTGTTTGCTACTTCCTTGTTGGTTGGTATTTGCTTGTTGATTGTTTCGTGGAGCACTTGATAGATTGAAGATAGATGGTCTTGTTCATAAATTATTTGCATCTACTATACCATCATTGACAAAAATTTTATTTCGGTTCCAAAACCTTGTTTTATCGTTGTTGTTATGGTTGGATGTACTTGGATTATCAAGTTTTATCACTCCTCGTTTAACCAAGGCCCCTTCAATTATGATTGCATTTTCAATCAATTTTTCAAAATTATGAGGACAATGAAGATTAAGCCTATAGCTTAATTCTGGATGTAGGCTATTGATGAAGATATCCATCTTTTCCTTTTCAGGAATAGGATGGGAATATCATGCGAATAACCTTCTCCACCTTTGCAAGAATGTAGTGAAGGGTTCTCCTACTTTTTGTTTCACTTTACAAAGATCAAGCATTGTTATCGGGTGTTGAATGTTGTAGGCGTATTGTGATATAAACTAATTTATTAACTCCTCAAAGGTTTTGATGGGTGGAGTGATCTTTGAAAGCCACTCCATGGTTTGTACACCTATACTTCATGGAAATAAGTGCATTAAGTAGGTATCGTCATAGGTGAATTCTAGACTCATATTTCAGAAATCCCTCACATGATCAATGGGATCAGTTTTTCCATTGTACCTATCATATTTAGGGATTTCACAATGTTTTGGAAATGGCATCATTTGAAGAATCCTATCGAATGGATAAGGAGATATATCTTCCAAAACATACTTATTTGTTGTACCCCCTTGCATTTCTTTTATTTGCCCTTGTAATTATTTTATCTGTTGAGTAAGGGCACTAAAGTCATTAGGAGGAGTTTCAGGACTCTGTTTAATCCCTTCTATATCAAAATTGTGAGGTAACTTAGCTCCTTGATTAGCTAATGAAAGAAAGTATCTTTCTTTTTTTTGTTCTAAAATCCTTTCCATAAGAGTATGGAATTGAGGATCTTGTTCTGCTTCTTGAAGCTTTTCTTTTGTTAATTCGTCAACATTAAATGTTTCCTCTTCTTTTCCATTACAGTCACCCATTTTACTTGTAGTGGTTTCTCCCTCATCTTTTTCCATGTGTTTTTGAGATCTCGTGAAGATAGGCATGGGTTTTGTTCCAAATTCTACTCACTTTTGATCAAAAGAATGAAATAGTGCAATTATGTGATAGATATGAAAGTCAGGATAGAATGAAGATTCTATGACTTAAAAAGGTTTCTAATCTTTAGCTTATGTTGTTCCGTAATTGAAAGGATGAAAATCTTGTTGATGGGAATTTAAGCAAAAGATAAAAAAAAGAAGATGATTTTGCGCTTTATGAAGTTTTGATCATAGTTTTGTAAAAGGATGGATTTTGTGATGAATGCCTAATGTGATCTAAGTTCTTTATTGCAAAATTTGATTTGGATGAGTAGAATATTCAATTGCAGGTTGAGGAATATAACAGAAACAAATACGTTGACTATGGTTATGCCTTTGAGAAAGGGCTCTTCTTTGAAAGTAAGCTTGTGAATACAAAGGTTCTATAGCATAATCATCAGAAAGACCTCTAACACAATCATGATACCTATGAAGAAAGGTTCAATATTTGAGTAAAACTTTTCGGCTTTGATACAAGAATCATCTCTTCTTCAATAGTTTCTTGTGGTTAAGGGGTTTCTTTGGCTTTTTAATCCTTTTGAAAATGGACTTCTTTACAAACGTTGTGGATTTCCAATCTCGTAACATGAGAATAATCAATGTGATAGTGAGTGTTGGATGATCTTATCTGAATTAGTGTATTGAAAACACATAAAACAAGTTGTAGAATAGTTGTCTTAAGTTTTATGCTAAACATCAAGTGTATAATGAAAATGTTTTTCAAAAATTGTTTTAATAGGTTTTACACATGATAAGAATTTCAAAGAGACTCACTCTTAGTTCACAAATAGGTCATCATAGTAATCAACAGCCCACATCTTAAAACTGCATCGACTCACACAGCCATGTCACCCCCGAAAGGGCGCCTGTGTTTTTGTCTTTTCCAGGTGCGTACTCAGAGCGATAGAAGTGGATACCGGATCCCCTCAGTAAACAATCCTTGGCAGTTATATGGTGAGTATCTTGGGGGTAGATTCTTCCCTCCCCTGCACTATGATTAATATGATGTTCGAAAACTGACAAGTTAGATATTACACTAGGTTTTTAGTAAGGGTTTCTGTTCAGTGTGGCAAATGATAGACTCCCTCAAGAGACCTCCCTACCTTTAGAACAAAGGCTTTGGGGATGGTTATCAATGCACACTACTGTCAAAAGAGGGTTTCCCCAATTTTTCTTTAAATTTTAGAGTGGGGTGGAATAGCTTGGCTTTGGCTTGAACCCACTTGAGTCATTCCTCTTGGGTGAGCACTTTTTCCCACAAGAGCAGGCTCTCTACAAGGTTTTAATAAAGCTATAAAATGCATAAAATAAAATAGGTGAGTTTGGCATTTTGATCACCCAGTTAAGGGGAGAGCATAGGCCTATCACCAAAAACAAAGCAAACAAGGATTTATTTTAAGCCCAAAATAAAAAATTTCTATGCTAAGTGAAGATGTTGCTTCACACAAACACGAAATTATTTTTAGCCAAAAATGAAATGTGAAATGACTATCCTAGGATTGCTTCATTTTATTTTACGTGACTACCCTAGGATTGCTTAATTCTATTTATGTGACTACCCTAGGATTGCTTTGTTTTAATTTAAAATTATTAACTATCCGCGATTGCGTTGGATTCAGTTAAACTGTATTCATAATACAAATTACAGTTTGCAGGTCTGTGAAATATGCGCTATAATAGTCTTCACGAGTGCTGCAAAAATCCTTAAAGGCACTGTAGGAATGATTATGGGCACTACAAAAATTATTACAAGCGCTGCAGGAAGTCTTACATGCCCTGCAGGAATGATTACGGGCACTGCAAGAATCGTTACAGGCACTGCAGGAATCGTTATAGGCACTGTAGGAATCGTTATGGATGCTGCAGGAATCGTTATGAGCGCTGCAGGAATCGTTACGAGAACTGAACTGGGTATGAAGTTTCTGAAATGTGTTTCTTGCGCTAATCCGCTATTTTTTTGGCTGTAACTTGTCAGAGAAACTTGCAAAAAGATGTCAAAAATAGGGGCTCGAGCCCCATAGTGGGTGCCAAAAATGTGTATGTTAGATTTATGTAATCAAATTGAAAACAAAACACAATTAACAAAACTTTAAACTGAAGAATTTGAAGTAAAATTAAATATAAAAGAGAATTCTTCAGAAGCGTTCTGTCTTTCTCTATCTCCAAAAATTTGTTCGAAGCTGCTGCTCTCAGATTATGTAAACTTGGATTCTCCAAATGGTAGTCTGCAGAATGAGTATGCAAATGAAAATCTCTATCCTATATGCTGGTGAAGGTGAGATTGCTGATGGATATGAACAGGGGCTGTGAATTATGCACAGGGACTGTAAATGAAGGATGCTATGGATATGCTATGATATGCCATGATTCTATACTATGATGCTTATGAAATAGAAATGCTAAAAGGCTTATGAAAGCTATACTATTGCAAATTGACTATAATTTTCCTGCTAAAAACTTCTATATGATTTGAAGGACCCGACAGTCCTATTTATAGTTTTTTGCAAGCAAAATCTTGGCTGGCAAAGATCAACGGCTATGAGATTGTCTGGTAGAATTGAAAGGTGAGAGATGGAGAGGTTGAGAGGAAGATGGAGAATGTTGGGAGGTTGGAGAGAATAATGGAGCCTTGTCTTCAACCCACAAGAACAAGCTTGCACAGGAACAGAATAATTTAATTTTTTTGTTTCGGCAGTTTGCTTCACGACTGTTGAAGATAATCCCCAAATTAATTAAATAAATAAATTTATTTAATTTCATTTATTGATTTTGATTTTTGATTTTTAGAACTATGGAAGATTTAATTAAATATTTTAGAATATTTAATTATGATGTGACTTTAGAAGAATTAATTAAATATTTTGAAATATTTAATTATGAATAGATATTAGAAGAATTTAATTAAATATTTTGGAATATTTAATTATGAATGGATATTGGAATTGAATTTATTTAGAAGAAAGGAATATTTAATCTTTATTTGAATAAAATATTCAAACCAGGATTATTGATAATTAATATAAATAAATCATAACGTTTATTTAATTAATTAAGAAATGAATAAGAAAAATGATTAAATAAACTTATTTATTTAATCAAAATGAAAGAATGAAAAAATATAAATAAATTATTTAAATTTATTTATATGTAGATGGAATTTAGAAATTTAATTAAATATTTAAAAATATTTAATTAATTACCAGACAATGTGATGTGACCATTTTTAGGTATATACATAATGCATTATGTGTTGGAGTATGACCAAAAAGAGTGGATATAGTTACAACTTCATTGGCAAGTGGAATACTTACCTTTGTCATTGGCTTTTGCAAAACCTGACTTTTCATGTGGTTAGGCATTGTGGATAAACCAATGCAGAGATGTGAAGGGTAACAGTTTTCGAGTACAAAATCATTATATCTCTTACTTTGATTAGGAATGTTTCTAATGTCTTGTCTAGATTGTGTGAGCAAGAGGGATTTGTTAAATGCATCCCATATAGTAGTAATTTACCACAACATTTAATTATTGCTACCAATAAATTATGCAAACCCCAATAATAATGTTCTTTTACCACAAGATCATTAATAACTAGGTCTGAATCTATAACTCACTTAAACATAAGGAGGAATCTATGATTGAATTGCATAATTGATTCACGTGGTAACCTTTTCATGGCTGCAAATTGAAGTGATGGGTTTCGCATATGTGTATAAGGATCAAATTGATCTAAGAACAAGATTTTAAATTCTATCCATGAACAAATAGAATCTGGTGGCAGATTAACATACCATTGCCTCATTTTACCTTGAAGTGTTTTGATGAACAATTGATAGACGATATCCTCATGTTGAATCTGGAGAAAAATAGCTAAATCCCTGCAAATATTGATATGTTTAGAAGCATTTTGTCCACTGTCAAGGAAAAATAAAGGAAGCCTATCATACATGTGACCAGGGATTTCATGAATAAATCCAGGTATACACAAAGGGCTACCCATCAGAGATGAGTTTTCCAAGATCCAACCCACTCCAATTCACAACAATCCAAAATTGCTCAAGTGGCCCTCCTTCTAGCGCCAGTCCTGTTGATGGTCAAAATAGCACAACAACATTTAAAAAGAATATCTCTATTCTATTTCTCCTGAAAAAGAAAGAAAACACATGGTAATCTAACTCCCAAGGTCCTAGTAGTTGGTTCTCAATTGTGCTAATATTGCTCAATGGTCAATATGATTGTAATGTTCAAGGGGCCTGCTGGTTATTGAGCATCTTGATGGTTGTGAGATCAAATTCTTATTTAAACTTACTCTAACAGTGGGGTATAAAGAAAAGGAAAAAGATAGATCAGGGATGTAAGAGAAAGAAGAATGTTGATTCATTCAACTAATCAGACCTATTGCTTTCCAAGTAATCCATAAACTAGAACTGCAAAATAAATCAACCTGTAATCCATACACAACTATTCATTCATAGTGCAAATATTAATCTCATATTTCAAACCACAATTCAAACAAAAGACAAGACAAAATTCAATTCCTTGAAAACTTTCCAAATCAAATGACTAATAAAACAAACATCATTCTAGAGCATAATGTAAAGTAGGTTTGAGCCTGGCTGCTTCTACTGTCAATGAAATAGATAAGCAGCATTTACAAGTCCGGAAAAATCACCAGTGTACAAAAACCCATATCTTCAGATTACCTCCATCTAAACTAAGAATTGCAGAAAACACCACCTATCCTACTGTGAAACTTCTAACCTGCTAAGCTATAAAAATTCTAACTTATTTTCCTAAGTGTCTAACCAACAACCTTTTACAATGAGCTAGATTTGACAATTTGTAGCTCAATTCCATAATTTCCTCCTTAAACTCAAACACCAAAAAGCTGTAGCTTTTTGTGCACACCATTCAATAAAAAAATCACTTTATGTTTCAGCTCCAATTTGTCCTCAGCTAATTTTAGTTTTCTCTTAGTTAGTTTCAGTTGAAACTTCATCCTCCAGTCTGGCTTTAGTTAACAGTTGTAGTTCCCAATTTGACTTTGAGTTTGACACAAAGTTCTTCTTTTGCACAATAATCTGTAATATCCCTCTCTGAGATAACTCCACATAATGCTCAGCTTACTTTTAGTTTATTAATCTTTTCAAAATCTTCTTCATTTGCACATGAGCTATAAACCAATCTTGATTTAATATCTCTCCATTCCTAAAGATACCTACAAGACATTTAAAAGCATTAATTAATTAATAAAATTAACCAATTAAATAATTAATTTCAAGAACTAATTAACCTCACATTATTTCAATTGAATGTAATGAACCATGATTTGAAATAATAACAAAACCCTCCTTAAATTGACGTTATTTTAAAATAAAATAACATTCATGGTCATATCTTGTATGAACTTAGAATCTACTGCCTGCTCCTTGAATCTAGAAAATATGTATAAATTCAAAATCTCGCTTCCTGTAACTTGATGATATTTCTAGGTCATCTCGCTCAATATTTGAATCTTCATCCTTTACTTCTCCATTATACTCGCATCTCTCTTATAATCCAAATGCAAAGGATGCTATCAATTGTTGGAATACAAATTGATAATAACCTACACTCAAGTGACTCGTGCCATGGGAGATCACATTTCATCAAAGCATTCCATAAAACAATTCGCATGCCCTGTAGGTGCTTCAACATTTTGCATGCATGTTTACCAGGGCAGTTGCAACTAAAAGTTTTTGAAAACCCGTTCAACAAATCCATTATGTGCATTGCCTGACATAAAATGTTGTTTTCAAAGATCCCACTTTTTACTTCAGCTTACAATCAACACATTTTGCTTAAAAGCTTCAAAAATGTTTTCACCAAAATCTATTTTGTGCAGAGCCTACAAACATGGCATTCAATGAAATCACTTTTTCTTGAGATGAGATCTTGCTAAGGCATTTGATCAAATAGCGAGTGTGCCCTCCCCTTCCACATTTTATGCATATCATGCAATAATGGAATGCCACGAGGTCACATTTCTTTGAGGAATTCTGTGGAACAAACAAACTCATGCGCCCATGTTCATGCTCCCACAATTCACATGCATTTTCTTGCAAAGAGGGCGCTGGCAAAGGTTTTGGGAATCCTTCTTTACATCTGCCAATTGCATTTGTTTGAAAGTTTCCAAAGACCCCTCTATCTATGGATCTATTTTCTTCATACCCTGCAATTATGACATCCATGAGAGAAGTTTTATGAGGCAAACTGCCAAAAAAATGCATGTCTCTGCTTCAATATCTTGTGTGCTTGTCATGGGTTCATATATTCAAGGGGATGAAATCACATTTGAAGCATTTTTCCAAACATTTATTGTGCGGGCAGGAAGAATGTTGACAACGTTGTGGAATTTGGCTTTACACCTGCGCATTTGATTGGAGTTTCTTATGCCTTTTCAACAAATCTAATTTGTGCACATTCTTGCAATCATTGTGTTCCATGAGATAATCATCTCCATTGAAGCATTCTGTCAGACAGTTCATCCATGACCTCTTCTTGGTGCTTTCTCCCTCATGCACAGCAAAAAAAAATCCATTTTTGTGTTCATTCCGCAATCATTGCGTGCCATGAGAATGCATTTCTTTGAGGTACTTTAATCAAACAATTCGCTGCCTGGTCTATGCTTTCGTATTTTTCATGCATGTCCACCGAAGGTTGTTGCAATTACACAATGATTCACCCATTTCTCTCTGGCTTGTCATCGCTAGACAACCTCTCTTTATACTGTACAGGAGCGGAGGAAAAACCAAGCGGGGTCAAAGCAAGAACCATCCCTGGACACGGGCGGAATTGTGTTTGGCTCGAAGTCTTAGCCTTGGCAGGATCAGAGTCAAATTTGGACATGGACCCTTTTTCCCTTTCCCATTTCAGAATTCTTCCCGGGTTCGCCATTAGGTACTACTATGGGAGTAGAACCAAGTCATGGTAGGTGCGGAGCAAGAGAAGGGTGGAACCGGAAGAAAATCAAGATAGGAAACATTTCATTTAGTTTATTTTCTAATATGGTTTTGGATCTGGCAAAAAAGGAAATTTTATTAAGCGGGCTCAGAGTCAGGTTCACACGCGATCCAAATGGGAGAGGGAAAAGAAATAAAATTAAACGTACCTTGTTCGAGACCCAACCATAACCTACTCAGCTTATTTCCTTCCCCTCCCATTACTACTTTATCATAATTACTTTTCACCTTATTTAATTTTTATTTATTTTATTTAATTTTTAGATTTTAGAAACTTTCCTAAAGATTTATTTAATTTAAATTTAAATAAAATTTATTTCTAATTTATTTAATTAAATAAATCCCCTTTAAATATTTATAAACCTTTTATTATTATTATTTATATCTAAACTTTATAAATCCTTTTTAAATAATAAAAGATTTATATTACTTAAATATTTGAAAAATAATAAATTTAATAAAAAGGTTACAAATATTTAAATATTTATATTTTGCAAAGTTTTACAAATTTTTTTGTATTTTGTAATTTTTTTTTTTTTTTTTAACTTTTACAATTTTTTTGTATTTTCTCGACAAAAACTAAAACTACGACGCGATACAACAAAGTGAACGACACGAAACGAAGATGGAAAAACAACAACAAAAAGATGAAGACCAAAACAAACGAACAATGCAATGATGAAACACAAGACGAAATGAAAAGAAAGGGACGAAGAACAAGACGGGACAACACTCAAAGGCATGGGGAATGAGGACCGAAATGGAACAAGGAATAGGAACCTTGGAAAAGTTTTGTTCTGGTTCCGGATCCGACAGAGACAAAGAAAACAGAAAGAAGAAAAGAGGAGGGGGTCCCCAACTTTGCCAAGCAAAAGTTGGGGCGTGTATGCAAGGCATAACAGTCCCCAAGCTAATTTAGGTTATGAGCAACTCAAGAATGAGTGTCAAAATGGGTAAATGATGAAAACCATGTAGTTTAATTTAAGTAAAAATTATACTAGATTCTATTTATATATTAGGATTATTGTTAGAAAAGGGTGCTCAATGGAGCTCATAAATATCAAGCCTATCATTAATTAACTAATTCATCAATAAGTAATTTATTCTTCTAAGTTTTTATGGGTCTAGAGCTTTATCTTTTGGGGTGAAGGGAAGTTTACTCATAGGTGTGGTTGTTTCCCAACAAGAGTATATCTATAGAGCTAAGGTATATCGAACAAGAATACATGTAAATTAATCAAGTATGACATATACATGTAATATTAGGACCCCTTAAGGCCCCTTAAGACATCAATTTATGATTTAGGGTGATAGGATGGCTTAAGGGGATCTATACATTCTAGTAAGGTCCTAGGACAAAATGGTTCATGGCTTAAGGGAATAAAATTTAGTGGAGTTTCCTAAGGAAACCAAATTTCATTTTAAGGTCCTATGACAAAATGAATGCTTTAGGGTTTAGGGTTTAGATTTTAGAGTTCATGGTTTAGGGTTTGGGGAACTTAGGGTGAATTTAGGGTGGCCCTTGGAATAATGGACTTGCAAGTTAGTGAGCAACATTTTCTTGTTGAATAGTTGATTGAGATAGCTCTTGTTTCCCAACAAGAGTATATCTATAGAGCTAAGGTATATCAATTGTGAATACATTATTAATAAAGTATGACATAGAATTTAATTAAATATGAGAACATAAATTGATTTATCTAAATTTTCAAATTTCATGATAAGAGACACACATTCTCTATAGTGGGACAAAGTAGTTAAGAAGAAATTATAAGTTTAAAAAGTTAACATTAATTCATAATCCCATTCATTGTTTTCAAAGAATACTAAAGATAAAAATGAAAAATTAATAGAATACATGTTCAAAGGGACACATAGATATATGCTAGTGACCTAATTGTAATGTACAAAATAAACAAAGATGAGCTTGAGCTCTATTCACCAAATTTTGAGAACTTGTTTGATCCCCTTAAGAAATGTCATATCAGGACCCCTTAAGACATCGATTTAGGATTTAGGGTGATAAGATGGCTTAAGGGGATCTATGTCTAGTAAGGTCCTAGGACAAAATGGTCCATGGCTTAAGGGAATAAAATTTGGTGGAGTTGCCTAAGGAAACCAAATTTCATTTTAAGGTCCTATGACAAAATGAATGCTTTGGGGTTTAGGGTTTGGATTTAGAGATTTGATGACATGATTTCAACATATCTATGTGTCAAATAAAAAATTTAAGAAACCTCCAAGGAGCCCTAATTTATGACACTACACAATGTGATAAGGATGTTTTATAAATTGGTCATTAAAGTGTAGCAATAACTAAAAAATTCTAATGTGAATTATTCGTAGCCTCAATCTCAATCTCAATCTCAATGAAAAATGCCTCGAATCTAGGTAACATTCCCTAGATACTTCTAAAATTATGTGAACTATTATGGTTTTAGGTTTACGTTGAGGGTAAATAGGGTTTTAGGTTTATGTTTTAGGTTTAGGTCCAAGGATTAACCTGGGTAAATTAGTTTTTAGGGAACTATGCTTTTTGGAACCTAGGGTTTCTAGGGTTTTGATTTCTAAGTTTTAAAAATGTGTCCAATTTAGGTTTAGTTTTTATGGTTTTCAATTTACAAAACATTCTTTGTTTCATTGATGTTTTTGTTTTTTTAAATGCAATTTAAAAACCATAAAATATTGAACAAAAAAAACTAAACAAACAAAAAATAAATACCAATTACAAAACAAAAATGCAAGATATAAAGGAAAAAAAGGTAGAATTCAACCAACCTAGAGGTCGCTGAGGTCGATTGTGTTGACAGGAGGAGGTGGCAGTGAAAATTTTCTTCGATTAGGGCCTTTGAAACACATACATGATCTGGTCTCCTCTTCTCTGGTGTGGACAAAACTTGCAGTTAAAATGAATACATAGTCACTAATTTAAAAAAAATAAATACATCTAAGAAATGTGTACATGTTTTCGGCTTGCGTACCCAAAGTGAAACACATACGCATTCAGATTTAGGCTTGGGTATCTGATTTGTAATGCATATGCATTTTTTGAAAATGTGTACGCATTTCGTGAGAAATTTTTTGTTTTGGTCAAAACTTCCTCTCTTAGTGTACCCAACTTCTTTCTTTTACCCAAAAATTTGCCAAAAGGTTATCAGAATTTGTAAAATCCTGAATTTGAAAGGAACTAGGACTCATTCACCAGGGGTGGTGAATCAATCCAGTTAGGATTTTCTAGAACTTCAGGACCTGAATATGCTCTTCTTGGTTTTCTCTATTCTTCCTACTTGAATTCTTGATCCAAATCTCTATTTTGTACATTGTAGGTCTTCTCCAAGATTCTCTAGGGCTTGATGACAACTTTGACAATTTTGTGCACTTTGACAACTTTTCTTCGATCTTTCTCCTTAGGAAATCTGCAACCTAGACCTATAAATCAAACACAAAGGAGAGGGAGAAATGTTGGGGGGGTTAGTAGATAGGGGTTTGCATTGGTCAAACCCCATTTTGGAAATCAATACTTGAAATGAAATCAAATAAGAATAGAGAGTGATGAATGAACAAATGAAAATGTTGCAACTCACCAAACCCTTGCAATTAAGTGTTGCAATTATGTTTGAGATGGCTCTAATGGATGTAGATCTTGAATGAAAAAATTGTTTGAATCACAAAACCCTACATCACAATTGTTAGCACAATAACAAACATGATGCATGAAATCCTGGACATGATGATTGATGCTTGAAGAATGCTCTAAAATGCTTGATAATCCACCCTTGAATTCTTTTGAAGATGCTCGGATGCTCTTGTGAAATCAAACTTGCTATTATGAATGCTCTCACAAAAGTATTAGGTCACTTGAATACTTGTTGGGATAAAATGAGTGAAAGAACCTTGTATTTATACTCAATTATGAAAGAATTCTCAAAATTACAACACTACAAGCCAACACTAGATCTAGGAGGAAAAAATCCCACTAGAAATTTGAATTAATTTTAATTTTGGGCCACATGAGACTCATTCACCCAAGATGGCGAATGAGTCCCATTTGGCATAATGTATGGGAAAAAAGATCAAAAGTGCCTAGAAAGGTGTAAAACTAGGTTTGGGACCCAAAAATCTAGGTGGGACTCATTTTCCCAAGGTGGCGAATGAGTCCCAAATCACTAAATCTGGGCCACACAAGCTAGAAACACCAGAATTATGATTTGGTAATGATTGGTGTTGGGATTATCCTTGAAAAGATGCATTAAATGGGGCTTGTGGATGCAAAATATGGCCAATTAAAGCACAAGAAAACCCAATTATTAATGACAACCCTAGAAAAGTGTGAAACTATGTTACAACACTTTACACAAGAGTGGCTATGGGGAAATTCATGCCTCAGTTGGGCTTCCCACTCAAACCATACCAAAAGTTATACCTCTTGATAACTTTGAGAAGGTGCCACACAAAAATGAACTTCAAGCTTCATGAGACAAGAAAAAATTTCTATGCTTGGAGCTCATAAACAAACATGATGGCTCTATAGGCATGCAAGTTGTGTTATGCAAGGTGTCCATATAAATGTAAATGCAACAATGAAAATGTTGAAAGGAGTCTTTCTTAGTTTATGTGAGGTCTTAACTTCGGGGACATCATGCTTAATTTCACCAAGAGAGTACCAATCAAAGAATAGAATATTCACAACTGAGGGGATGTAGTGTGTCGCATCAAGCCACCAAGAGGAATGTAATATGATAAAATAGATCACACTCTCGAAGGACACCACACCCAATGTCACCAGAAGGTGAGAAGCCCATCATATAAAGTAATAATACTACACCATGAACCATGAAAAGAAAAATGGAAAATAATAATGCCAATGTATGCCTCCACTTTAAAGAAATTGATAACACCATGTTGTGAGAAATTAATTTAAAGTAGCAAATGATAAATGCTAACAAAAAAGGAAGACATGAGAGCTAACTTGGAAAGCCCTATGCCAAGTCATATGTTTCCAAGTGAAGCTGTGTCATGCAAAAGAGAGAAGAGGTTGCCCCCAAAATGAAAATCCAAACACATAAGGGATCTATGGATTTGATGTTAGTATGTTCTTGCTACAATATTTTTAGAGAGCTCAGAAATTTCATCATTCCCCAAATACTCATAGAATAGGAAGATGACATGAAGAGAGAGAAAACAAAGAAAAACCTTTCGGGTCAACATGGAAGAGACATGAATGTATTGACACCTTGTGTCATCCCCAAAAGGAAAACACAAGATTAAAAAAAGTGAAAAGTAAAAGATTGATGATATAGAGAAGAATGAAGGTATAAATAGAGGAATGCCACAAAAAGAGAAGATACATCAAACAAAACAACACGAGGAATCACATTACACACATGTAATCACACAAAATAAAATGAAAAGAAATAATGAAAAAGACTAGTAAGGCATATGCAAGTTAACTATCTAATAGGCCATCCACATCCCATTCTTGTTCATCATATATAGAGGGCAGATTCATCATATATAGAGGGCGGACAACTAGCTAAAGGGGTGATAGCAAGTTCTGAACTAGGACTTGTTGATGATGTTTTATGCACATCAACAACTCAGATAGAATATGAAATCCTATCTCTCTTGAAAGGTAAATCTCTATTAGCAAGCCTCCAGAGATAACCCCAGGGTCTCTAATGTCAGGTCTTGACAATGCATAAAAAACTCAGATAATATGTGAAAATGCTAGTAATCACAAACGAACCTTACTACAAGCAAAGACTGAATCTTGAATTTATCAGATCTGGAAATATGATGATACTTCAATCCTAAATCTAACTCAGATAATAAAGAAATAACAAAAGGTTAGGGTTTCAAAGAGATTCCTAGATAAAACTATTCCTAAGATTAACAATTCAAATGATGAAATACTTGAAATGGACCAATCCCTCATAAACTAATTCTTGGTTGACCAAGATAAATCTACAATCTTACAGAAATAGTGCAATCTTTTAATGTGTTAAAGATTTTTAGATCATGAACATTCATCCAAGACAACCCAATTTCAGTTGAATTGAATAAATCTCCACAATTGAGCTAAGCATAATGAATATAAAGGCCCAGACTAACTTTGCAAAGCAACTAACAATCAACTAGCTGCAAAAAGTATGGACCAGGGATTGATGTAACACTTAAA
>VDFB02340876.1:67625-82527 GCA_007258455.2 Sequoia sempervirens
ACCCAAGGAGTTTGTAGTCTTTACTGACAATTAGGCACTTAGTTTTATCAACACTCAAGAGAAGTTGAGTAATAGGCATTTGAAATGGATGGAATACATCCAAGCTTTTACCTTCACCATCAAGAACAAGAAGGGACAACTAAACAAAGTAGCAGATGCGTTGAGCAGGAGGTTGTTGACAGTGCAGGAGATACAAGTGAAGAGCATAGGGATTGACAGTTTCAAAGATCTCTATGGGGAAGATGAAGACTTTTCAGAGGCCTACAAGGTATGTTTAGATTTTGAGAATCATTTTCATAGCCAATATTATGATTATACTTTGCAAAGTGGTTTTTTGTTTAAAGGAAATCAATTATGTGTTCCAAGAGGATCAATGAGGGAAAATCTCATTTAAGAAAAGCATAATGGAATTCTTAGTGGACATTTTGGCATCAACAAGACTTTAGAACTAGTGCAAAGATTCTATTACTGGCCTAAGTTGGCAAGAGATGTTAGAAAGTATGTGGAACAATTTGTTGTGTGTATGAAAGCTAAGGGAGGAGCTAGTAATGTTGGTCTATATCAACCCCTACCCATTCCTAACAAACCATGGGAGTGTGTAAGCATGGATTTTGTGGTAGGCCTTCCTAAGACCAAGACTAGTTTTGACATTGTCTATGTAGTAGTGGACAGATTTAGCAAAATGAGTCATTTTGTCCCTTGCAAAACTACTCATGATGCTAGTTACATAGCTCATCTCTTCTTCAAGGAAGTTGTAAGGATCCATGGATTACCTTTAAGCATTGTTTATGACAGAGATGTGAAGTTCATGAGTCATTTTTGGAAGACTCTATGGAGTAGATCGGGTACCAACCCGCCATTTGATCAGCTTGCCATCCCTCGTAATCGGGATGGTCAAACAGAGGTGGTTAACAGGGTGCTAGGTAACCTTCTAAGGTGCCTGACTAAGGAGTATGGATAGGCATGGGATATGGTTATCGCACAAGCTGAGTATGCTTACAATGATAGTGTGAACCAAACCATAGGGAAGAGTCCTTTTGAAGTTGTGTATGGGATGCACCCAAGAGGCATATGTGAGCTCAGAGATCTTGGAGCTATGGAACATAGAAGTGGACATGTAGAGGACTTCAGTCAAACCATGAAAGAGATTCAGGAGTAGGTGAAGAAGACAGTCACTGAGGCTACACAAAAGTTGAAGGAGAAGGCAGATTTTTCAAGGAAAGATGTACAATTTGCAGTAAGAGACTATGTCATGGTCCACCTCAACAAATCAAGGTTACAAAAGGGTACATCAACCAAATTGCAGATGAAGAGAGTGGGTCCATGCAAGGTATTGGCCAAGTATGGAAAAAATGCATACAAGGTGGAGTTACCAACAGATCTAGGGATTTCTCCAGTTTTCAATATAGCTGACTTGATCAAGTACAAGGGGTCAGTCAATGATGTGGATCAAAATAGTAAGGATATCTTCAAGGACATTAGCAATATATCCTTACCTAATCAGGACATGCCTCAGACAGAGAAGATCTTGGAGTCAAGAGTGCAAAAGTCTACAAGGCATAAGGTGTACATGGAGCACCTTGTCAAGTGGAAGAACAAGCATGAATCAGAAGCCACATGGGTACAATAAGACTGGGCTCAAGAGTTTGGTATTGACTGACATTTTCTCCTTCCATTCTTAAAACAGTGGAGGGGAGAATGGTGAGCACCTAGGGAACACACACCTAGGAAGCAGTCTAGTTTGAATTTTGTTTGGATATGTTATTTTGAAGGTCATGTTGACCATTTTGTTAGCATTGGAGGATTATGAATAAGTGTTGATCTGTTGTGATTAGTGGAATTAGAAGTGGAAAGAATGGATGGGTTTTGAAGCTCATTCTTGTTTAGGTTGCTAACCTTGGAAAAAGTTAGAAAACACAGTGGATTTTGGTAACGTTGGCCATTAGGTCATGAAGAAGTCTGACCAAAGAAGATAACTAATTGAGGAGACTTATTTAAGGTGAGACTCGACCTGTAAACAGGGTTAGAAGGATTGGTATTGTGAAAACATTTTGTGAGTTGAAATAAAATAGTGTTCTTGAAGGTTATTTCTAATTTTTGCTTGATAACAGAGTTTTAAATGGATTGAAATAACTACTTTTCTATGAGTAGAATGTAGTGTTGATAGAATACAAGCTTTGTGTGCCATCTATTTTCCTTTGTGATTCATTTTCATCTTTTGTTTGTAAATAGTTTGATTTCTTTCTTTTTCTGGCCTGAACCAGGCAGTCTTGAGAAAATGGAGTGCTAGACCACTTTCCTACTGTACAAATTGTACGGCCCTTTGGGAATAGTGACTAGGCTCCATGAGTGTAAATATGGTAGGTTTTAGGAGTTGTGTGTGTATAGGAGCAGTGAGCAAAGTCTTGCCCTAGGCGAGCCAAAAGGAGTCCGGCTAGGGAAGACAGGGAGTACATAACTCAAAATTTTCAGGGGTGTTTGTAACTCATAGTTTTTGTTGTTTGAGAAGGTAGGTGGAGGTCTTACCTAGGTTAGGTAACTAGGAGGAAGCTCCATTAACATTTTAGGTTGGAGAAAGGCTTAGCAGATTGGAAACAACCAGAGAAGGTTGGAAAACCCTAGATTTTGGAAAATTTCAAGTTGAGGCCTTGTACGGCAGATGAAGACTCAAGACCTTGAAAACCTTTGAGTGGTGGAAAAATGGACCAGGAACCCCAAGGAAAGTTTGGGTTGTGCTTTAGAAAGAATGGAGTTTAAGCCCCTTTCCTCAAAGAAAGAGGCCTAATTGGGGCTCTTTGCTAGTAGCCCTTTTTAACCCTAAAAGAGGGTTTTGATGAAAGTGACCGAGAATTGGAGCAAGAAGGATAATCAAGAACCAAAAATTGATTGATTACAATTTTTTTAAACACATCCACACCCCTGCAAGTAAAAATGCAACTTTGGAGGTATGGTTAGTCTTTAGGGCAAACTAAAGGTTAAGGAAGAGTGAGAGTTGTTGCACCAAGATAGACTTGGGTGGTTGAATGGTGATGGAAGTGGGGTTGGCCAAGAGAACCAGGGGTGCCTAACAAGCATTAGGGCCTATAGGTTACGGTGGTGGAGAAAGACACCAAAGGGGTTTTCCAAGGTGAGACCCAGAGCATGGAGGCAGTGGAGTGTTTCAGCCAACCTACCCACTATCAATAAGGAGGGACAAGATGAATGATGCAAGATAGGAAGTGCATGAAGGAGATGAATGATACATTATGGTGAAAGAAAGTGAGCAACCATGATGTTTTATGTAACACTAGACATGATACACCAAGGTATAAGGACCAAGGTGATGATGTGTCTCATGCCCTAGCGTAATACAACCTTGTCTAGATACAAGATATGAATATTAGTTGGAATAATTTATATTTGATGCAAATGTAAGATAAAAATGATAACACACACAAGAAAGAAAGAAAGCATGCACAAATGATACAAAAACAAACAAGGTATTTCCCCTATCAAGCTATAAATCGATGAGTAATTAATTGATTGGTTTTGATTGATGATGGTAGTATTGTCATTGTGGGGAATGAAATATCCCTAGATCAACACAAGGATGATTGGTTGATTGATTTGGTTTACAAAAAGATTAGGATCAAGACCAAAGGATGTGATTGGATAATTTTGTAAGATTGATCAACATGATTGGTATGGATTAAGGATTGACCTACATTTGGATTATTGCTTGAAATGATTGATTGATTTGATTTAAAGAAGTGGTTTGGAATGATATGATGATTGATTTGATGATTTGATTGGATGAAAGGATGTGATGAATTGAACAGAATAATTGATGTGATTGGAATGATTTAGGTTGGAACAATTTGATTAGAGGATTGATTGATTGATAATTTGAAGATTGATTTAAAGGAGTTGAATTGATTGGAAGAAGTGATTTGGTTTGATTTTATTGCTTATATTTTTGTTGGCTATTTGATTATTTTTTTGTCTTTTTTAGGACCTTTTTCCATTTTTTTGTATTTTGTATTTTTGAGGATATAGAAATTGATTTTTTAGATTTTCAAATGTTTGACTTTTGAATTTTTAGAAAGTTTTTTATGAGTTTTTGGATTTTGAATTTTTTCGAGGTGTCAATGGATGAAAATTTGGGCAGCCTTTGTTCTATATACCAATGACAAGGGAAAACCAATTCTAGGTGCAAGGAGATAGATGGGATTGATGGGTGAAAGGGTGGGTGATAGGATAAGGGATAACAGGCTCATGATAAATGGATGGATGGAAAGGATGTATGCATCATAAGAGAGCAAGGATGTGATCTCCAAAGACTATGTCACATAGGAATGACATGCCCCATTCTAGGTACAAGACTTATGATTTTTTGGACATGTGAGTAGGATAATTGATATGATTGGTTGGAAAAGGTGAGGTATGTCAAAGAGATGCTTGGCTTGTGCTTCAAAGTTTGCCCTATCTTCATCAAGATCGAAAGGAGAAGGGTGGATAAGTGGAATCAAATATGATAGGTATATATGATGGCTAAGATGGCAGGTAGGATGGAAATGACATGACATGAATGATAGGTTGGATAGATAAGACATTGAGCCCCAAAGTGTAAGTGAAATAGAGTATCAACTTATACAAATGATGCTGTTGCTAGGGTTTCATCATGGTACTTTATCTAGGGTACTTGTTTACTAGGTTTTCACCATTGAATGAAGGGATTTCTCTTTACTTTTTTTTTCATTTTTGTGACCTTTTTGACCTTTATTTTATTTTATTTTTTGGATAGGAGAAAGGGAATATGGATAGGAGGGACTCAAGTGTCCAGTTTGATGAAAGGTGATAGTCCCACTAGAGATGGATGTCATCACATGGACCATGTCAAATGTGCTAATAGATGTTGGTAGGGGGTGCATGAGAGGGAGATGGATTAGGTAGATAATGGATTATGGAAGAAAATAGTGGATTATGACACATGTTATGTAGAGAAGATGGTGGATTATGATAAATATTATATAGGACCTATGCAAAAGATGAATGGGGAGGCTTAGCCAAAAGCATGGACCATAGGAATGTGGTGGTGAAGGGTGAGTGGATGGAGGTATGTGGAATTTTTGTGAAATGGAAAGGAACCATGACCAATGGTTGCACACAATGTGATAAATGTTGAATATTTTGATGTGGATGGGGTGTAGGAAGCAATGGAGATGTTTTCTTAGGAGGTGGTGGATGTAGTGCTTTTGGTACCCACATAGACTTAGTATTTTTATGATTTTTGTTTGGATTGTGGGAATTTTGTAATTTTTGAATAGAATGTTCATTTTGGATGGAAGGAGATGGTTGGGATTTTTGTGATGTAGATGCCTCATTTGACTTTCTTTCCTTTTTCTTAGGGACCTAAACCATTTTAGTTTTGGCCTTTACCTTTGGAGGTATGGGTTTATATAACTTTTGGAATGTATTTTGCTTTGACTCTTTGCATTGATGCCCTAAGGCATAAGGATATTTAGGATTTTTTACTTTATAGGTAGAGGCATTGAAATTCTTGCTTTTGAATCCCATGGGATAGGTGGAATGAGTGGAAGCTTCATGTTTAGACAATGTGTGCATTGCTTAGTCATGATTAGGAATGTTAGGGTATTTATGGATAAATGGATAAGAGGATTGGATGGTAGGGATATTAGGTGTTGGGAGTAATGGTGGTAAAATGGATGGAGGGATATTAGGAGTTGGAAGTAATGGTGGAAAAGTGGATGGTGGAAGGTTTATGGTCACATGCTTTTGACATTTGTAGGATGATGGAGAAAGGATGACAACATATGTTTTAGGCGTATGATAGGATTTATGATAGAAAGTGGACTTAGGAGGCATGGAGGAAGTACCAAAATCTTTAGCTTATTTTCCTTGGGGTGAGTATCTAAGGCCAAATGAGCATGGAGGGACTTTAACATGGATGGGCTCCAAAATACCTTGTTCATGAAGGTCTAAACCTTTACCTTGATGGTTCATGTTTTGGAGCATGCAATGGACAATGGGACTAGGTGTGTTTTGGACACTAAACTTGACTTCATTACTATATGGAGAAAATTAAGCAAGGGAAGATAATGGTTGTTGTTTCTCTAAGGAGGAACATTCATGAATGAGGGTACAAATACCAATAGGATATGATGAAGGACTTGTAATGGGGTTGATAGTGGGTGATGGAGGATCATTAGGATCTTGATTAGAATTGTGTTCCTTAGATCCAAGGTATTTGTTTGATCTTCTATGTGTGCTTGGGAGGAATATGTCTCATCAAGGAAAGTGGATGTTGATGGATCATGGATAGGGCTAGGTAGGGGGTGGAAAAGAGAAATGGAGGTTTCTTGTTCATGGATAGGTGAAGTGATAGGATCTTGACCATGGAATGCATAAATTTGGCTAAGAGGATCATCACGGCCTTCTTGATCATAGGTAAGATCATAGAGGGGATCTTGATCATAAATAGGACCAAGTATGTTATGAGTGGGGTCATTAGATGGGCCTAGATCTTGATTAGAATGAGAGGTTAATATTTACTCACGCTTAGGATAATTCTCTTGACATAACTCTTGGGTTACTTGAATGGAAGTGGAAGTGGGAGGCTCTAGAAGAGGCTTGGTATGCTCTTTGGGATCAACAACATGAGGGTATGATCAAATTTTACTTAGACAAATAAGAAAAATAGGTTGTGGACCACATGATGTAGTTGGAGGAATAGGCATGGCATTCAAGGGTTCTTTGGTAAGCTCATTAATGGATGCTTGACATGGGGATGGTCTATTCTGTGCTAGTAGCCATTGGATCACATCCTTTGCAAGTGTATGGGTAGATGGATAATATAGTGGATGGACAATGATAGTGGATGGTCTTATAGGCTTAGGATTAGGACTAGGACATGGTGGCTTAGGGATAGGAATTTTATTGGATGGTGGTATGATAAATTTATATGGTGCATGAACTAGATTGGTGTCCCCCTTGTCAAATGGAGCATGAGAATTGAAAGGATCTGGATATTGTTGCCAAGGTGGACTTAGGATCCTATGTTCTTGTTGTGATATGGGTGGATATGTTGATGTGGAATTGGCATGATAGGTAGGTGGGTTAGGTTGGTGTGATGATGAAGGTGACACATAGGATTTTGGTTGAATGTGTTGAGGTTGTAATGGTGTTTGGACTTGTTGTGGTATGATTTGTTGTTGTGATAATGATGGAGGGGTTGCATAGGATAATGGTTGTTAAGAGGTGGATTGGTATGGATAAGGGTTGAAATTAGAAGAGGTGGGATAAGGTGATGAATGGGCAACATGATATGTGGATGGATGAGGTTGATATGATTATATAGGTGAAACATATGATTGAGGTGAAATTTGTTGGTGTGGTGATTGGACTTGATGATGTGCTTGTTGGATTTGACAAGTGGCCATGAGGTATTGGGATTGTGCTATGAGATGCTGCATTTGAGGTGTTTGGTTTGTTTGGAGTTGAAATAATTGGATGAGACCTTGGAGCCTGTGTATAAATTTTTGGTCTAAGGGTTGTGGTACTTGATAAAGTGATTGGAGGAGGTTTTAGAATTGGGGTGCTAGGTCTTCTAATATTGGAATGGTGTAAAATGATGTTGATTGGATTAAAGAGATGATGATGATTAGGATATGATGTGGAATGACAAAATTGAATGATTTAGATGATGTGGCAAATATTTATTGGAAGTTTGAATTGGGCAATATCAAACACAAGATCTCACATGTAAATGCATGAACACACACACCAAACACAATGATAATTTTTTCTTTCAAGATTAAATGTTATGATTAAGCAAACATGTGAATACACAACAAAAAATCTAATGCTAGTCAAGTGGGTATGGCCAATTAGGTCTTGAGCTAGGATGCACAAGGTTGACTAGGGATGATTTGAAAATAAAATCCTGCCACACAATTGGGAGAAAGGGGTAACCCACCCTTCACCTTCACTTCCCAAAGGAATAAAGTTCTTTGGAGCTTAGCCAAGAGTGAAAAGATTTCAACTCCAAAAGAGGTGTGTATTTGGATTCACACCTTGATTGAGGTCATCCCTTGGAGGGGTGTGCTCTCCAAGAAAGCCTCCTAAGAAGGGTATGAAAAATGTGAACCAAGTGAGGTGTTTTGGAGGAAACACACACTTGATTCACGCTCGCAGTTGTTAATTTACCTTTAGAAATGAAATTTGTGTAAGAAAACAATGAAAGCACTTTTTCTTTTTAACCAAAAACCAAAATGTGTGATGGAAGACAATGGTTCTTTTTAAGCCCAATTTCAAAGTGTGATTAAAAACAATATGTTTATTTTAAAGCCCCAAATCCAAATGTGTGACAAACAAGATTAAGAGATGAAAGATGAAATGTGCACACCTAGAATGTCTTTAGCTCCAATTTTTTTTCCACTTGATCTAATTTTTCTTTTGAAGTGTTTATTTATTCTACACATTCACAAAACCAACAACAAAGCCAAAACCCTAACAAGATAATTGATCATTAATATTAGAGGGTTAGCTAGTCAAGAAAAATATGATTTTTGTAAATATTTTTTGCATAAAAAATATAAACATAGAGAATAGAACCTTACTAAAATTTTTAGAGCTTTCCAAAAATGTAAATAAATCCAAAATTTTTGTTGTTTTGCACCCAAAATTATTTTTTTTAATGAAAAATCATTAAAAAATTATTAAAAATTCAAAAAAGGTCTAAAAATTCCTATTTCTAGATTGAAGGCACCTGACATCATTCCAAATCTACAGAAATATTTTTGCAGTAAAAGATCTACATCCGCTTTAGAGAGAGTATATAAATCTTGTGAAATTCCTAGTTTCTAGCAAGATCTATTTTTATTCAATTATTTTTCTATCCACATTAAAAATATAAGAAGCATGAACCTAAATAGGATCTAAATGAGCCTGCTAAATGTAAAATATCTAAAAAAATTGCTAATTTGCTCTCAAAATTGATTTTTCATGAAAAATAACAAAAAAATTATAAAAAATTAAAAACAGCTCCAAAAATCTAATTTTTGGACTAAAAGCTCTTGATATTGTCCCCAACCTGTAGAAAAAAAATTATGAAAATATTTGCAACCGTTTGAGAGATATGGTTGAGTCTTTGAAAACTATGGCATATTTTGTCCCAAAAATGATGTAAAACCCCTATTAAATACAAAGGATCCAACTCCAGCAAATTTGATAAAATATTGAGCTGTAATCAATTAGGTCTTAATGCCAAGTTCACTCAAAAATGCAAATGCAGTGTCTATTAAAATGTTAATACACGGGCCACCTAATCCAAATGTTCAATACCTCAAATAGATGCAATGATGGATGAATTATTCGATTGATTTGATATGTTGGTTGCTCAATTCAACAACATAATATTGAGATGGAAATGATAGATGAATGATGATAGATAGAAATGGATGAATGATTCAAGAATGGTTTTGGTAGCATAAGGATACTTGAAGAATCAACTCCCCAAATGGCTTATGAGAGGTTTGATTTATAGGAAAGGTCTGATTTGGATTGATGGTTGAGATTGGATGTCAATAAGATGTCTTAATCAATGGCCAAGATTGAAAGTTGTAGTATGAAATAGGGTTAGGGAAAAATTAGGGTAATGACAAGGATTAATGGCCAAGATTGAATTATAAGATAATTCAATCAAGGGTGGAAAATGAATGAGACAAGAGAAGATAAGAATGACATGGATGAAATGAGGTCAGCAATATGTTAGGAAGCCCATAGAGGAAACAAATAACTATAAAATTATTTAATTTGGGAGGGAAGGTGAATAATTAAATAATAAAAGCATTATTTAATTATAAAAGACATGTGACATGTTGACTTTTAAATTAAATAATAATTTAATTCAAAAGTGGATGAAAAAGATAAATTAGTAAATAATTAAATAAAGAAATTAATTTAATTGGAGAAGAAGAGTGAATAATTGTACAATTAAAATAATTATTTAATTAGTGAAAAGGAAATACTAAATAAAAAGATGATGAATGGAAGGGGGGTTAATGGAAGGTAAATAAATAAAATGGAATGGAATAGTGGACATGGAATAGACGGAAGAATGGAAGAATTAAGGAAGAATTGGATGCCGAAAAGACGGTCTATAGGTGAGGGATCCATTTCATTGTCCATTGATATAAATATGGACGCTGGCCAAAGGTCAGGGATGCTAATGAAAATACCTAAGGAATCACATTACTAGTTGTTTGCATTGTTGTTGTGACTTGAGGGTTGGTATAAGTGGGAATTGAGGCAATTGTTGTAGAAGGAACTTGAATTCCTCCTTGGCTTGTGACATTGCTTGTAGTTAAAGGACAACTAGTGGTTGAGGGGAGGTGTTTTCCAAAGATCTCAACTATGTTTTTCACAAGGTCAAGCCCTTCTTCACTTTCAAGCATGCGATGAATGTTGTCTATGGTAGGGATTGTGGTAGTTGAAATGTTTTCATTTTACACTTGATGCTCTAAGTTTTCCAAGTCTTCATGAATGTGAATTATGTTTTCTTACAGAATATTTTCAGTTCTTGTTTTAGCATTCATGACACTACTTGAAGCTAAAAAGTTGTTAAAGATAGGGTCCATTCCTAGTGTACTAGTGTTAATACTAGGAGTGGAAGATCTAGACAATCCAAGATTCACGACAATTGTATTATCAAGGGATGACATGAGTCTTGAACTTCTTCTCACTATAGTATTAGCAATAGGACACCAAATACTCATGCAAGGGCTACTAAATGCAATGTCAATGCAAATGCAATATAAGCTAAAAATAATGAAATGCTTTTAACAAAAATTCTGAAAACTGAAACATAAAGCTATAAAAAAAAACACAAACCCAGAAACATAGCTTTAAATGCCATAATTTTAAGTGCAAAATATGCAGAGGGACTAATTTTCCCAAGGTGGTGAATGAGTCCTAGTAGGGATTTCTTTCAAAATTTCAAAAAAAATTAATTGATTTTTATGTTTTCTATGTTGTATGTTGTATGTCCTAAGTGCAAATGCATTTTTTTTTAAATTTTCAATGAAATAAGATGCAAAAATGGAAGCTATATGAACTTTCACTAATGCAAAATTTGAAACCCTAGAATGTCAACTAACCAATGCAAATCCTAATGCAATGTTAATGTAATGAGAATCTAGGATGATGATACATCGAAATCAAAAATTTAATGTTCTAAATGCTAGTTCATCAAAATGAAATGATGAACTTGTGGTATGATGGTGCTATCATATGATTTAGGACATAAAGCACACCCACATTTCCAATTTCATTCAAGGATAACCCTAGAAATCTTAATACAAAGGAGAGAGAGATCTTGCAATAGGGTTGTCCTAGGGGTTGTTTGATGACTTTTAAGGGGTTCACCACCAAGTTTAGACTTGTAAAAGATAATGAAATGAAAGATGCAACATAAAACCCTAATTCAATGCAATGAACTAGAAAATGACCTAGAAAAGCAAGTGAAACAACACAAAAAGCTATAGAAAGGAATATGTGTACCTGTAACCTATAGATGATGGAATGGAGATCTGAAACAATGAAAAATATACTGCTAATGTTGAGTGGGACTCATTCACCAAGTGGGGCGAATTAGTCTAGAATCTAGGAAACTATACAGGAACAAGAATCTACAAAAGGGTATCCGAATATGTAAAATCCTTAATTTTGAAAGGATCTGGGACTCATTTTCTAGGGGTGGTGAATTAGTCTAGTTACGAATTTCTAAGACTTTGAGACCTGAATCTACTCTTCTCAGTCTACTATGTTCTTTCTTCTTGAATTCTAGATTTGAATCTCTATTTTGCACATTGTAGGTCTTCTCTAAGATTTTCCAAGGCTTGATGACAACTTTGAAAACTTTTCTCCAATCTTTCTCCTTAGGAAGTTTGCAACCTAGACCTACAAATCAAACATAAAAGAGAGGGAAAAATGTTGGGGGATTAGTGGATAGGGGTTTTCCTTGGTCAAACGCCATTTTGGAAATCAATCCTTGAAATGAAATCAAATAAGAATAGAGAGTTATGAATGAAAAAATGACAATGTTGCAGCTCACCAAATCCTTGCAATAAAGAGTTACAATTATGCTTGAGATGGATCCAATGGATGTAGATCTTGACTCTAGCTTGATAATGGTAGATCTTGAATGAAACACTTGCTTAAGTCACAAAACTCTATATCATAATTGTTAGCACAATAACAAACATGATGCATGAAATCCTTAACATGATGATTGATGCTTGAAGAATATTCTAAAATGCTTGATAATATACCATTGAATTCTCTTGAAGAAAATTGAATTCTCTTGCAAACTCAAACTTGCTATTATGAATTCTCTCACAAAACTCTTAGGTCACTTGAATTCTTGTTGGGTAAAATGAGTGAAAGAACCTTGTATTTATATTCAATTATGCAAGAATTTTCAAAATTACAACAATACAAGTTGACATTAGATCAAGGAGGATAAAATCTCTCCAGAAATTTGAATTAATTTTAATTTTGGGCCACATAGGACTCATTCGCCCAAGATGGTGAATGAGTCCCATCTGGCATAGTGTATGGGAGCAAAAATCAAAAGTGCCTAGAAAGGTGTAAAAACAAGTTTGGGACCCAAAATTCTAGGTGGGACTCATTCACCTAAGGTGGCGAATGAGTCCCAAATCACTAAATCTAGGCCACAAAAGCCAAAAACACCTAAATTATGATTGGGTATTGATTGGTGTCTGGATTATCCTTGAAAAGATGCATTAAATGGGGCTTATGGATGCAAAATAGGGCCAATTAAAGTATAAGAAAACCCAATTATTAATGAAAACCCTAGAAAAGTGTGAAAGTGTGTTACAACACTTTACAACACTTAAAATAAGGAAGGATTAAGGTTAAAAAGAGATTTATTAGGTGTAATTAATTAATAAGACCTTAGAGAAGTGTGAAAGGGAGTTACCACCCTTCACAACACTTTAGCAAGGTACACTTTAAACTAATTAGTTCATAAGGGCCCAAGACCTACTATGAAAATGTCAAACATATTAGAACACTAAATCAAGGCCAAATCAGGGGGACCTTTTTCTGTCATTGCATTTTCCTGCTAAACAATTATAGTTTATGACAAAACAATGTCGTTCCAACAAAACATTCATTTTTTACAACAATACAACGTTGTTTCTAGCTAAACAATTACAATTTATGACAAAACAATATAATTTCTAATAGAACATTCACTGTTTACAACAATACAACATTATTTTTTATTAGAGGTAAAAAATGAGTTTCATAAAGCCCTTAACCCTTTTATAGCATTTGCAAGTAGTTAAAACAGATAATAAATATTGCTTTCAAAAAGAAAATTCCACACAACCTACTCAAAGACAAAAAAGAGGAACCCAACAACAACACTACATGCTTTTCAGAATATCTATCACCTCCATGTTGCTTGCCATAACCTTTTGAGCATCATCAAAAACATCAGAAATATCCTTCCCAGATGCCCCAATCTTAGCTTTAGTTTTGTTCCTTGTCCTGGCTCCAGGTCCATCCGTATTTACCTTTGAAATAAAAATAATACCTTTCTCACCACCCTTCCCAACAACACATTCCTCCTGCATCAGCTTACCAGCAGCAACAACCTCTTCAGCATGGGCACTATCCTTATGCTTCTTAGCACTAACCACAGGGGAAATAACAACAATAGACTAAAATTTACCAATAGAATTATGCACCTCCCCTCCTCTCATAACAATATCCCAAATTTTCACCATTTGATCCTCAAGGATGAGGATTCTTCCTTCAAGATTTTGTTTCATTTTGAGAGTTTCCCCTACAATAGTGTTCGCCATAGTATTTAAGGAGTCAAACAACTCATCTATCTGATTCTAGATAGGGGACCCCTCAACCTTACTAACCACACCCCTGACTTTGACATTTGTTTTATTGAGCTCATGAAAAAAACCATTTAAAAATATTAAACAAGACAATGGATCACTCACGAGTAGATCCAAGAAAATTAGACAAATCTTCTATATCAATATTTAAAACTCCTTTTCCCAAAGCATCTTCCTCCTCAGAGGAACTAACCCTATCCTAACTAGCAGGGGTGTCCTTACCTTTTTCAACAACAATCAGAGACTTGAGTTTGTGGATGGATCTCACAATTTCCTCCACCACTGCCTTTCTCTTCTTGATCCTCTCCAAATCCACATCTTGGATATCCACAACAACAATAGCTTCCCCTAACTTATCTTTCAATTGCATAACCAACTTGACACTCAGGGAATTATCAATAAAGAGGTCACATGCACTAGTGAGAGGACAGTCCTTTTCCAAAATTTGGCTCACGGTCCTCAAAAACCTTTTCTTCTTGCTTCCTTCCCCTAAAACCATCTTCTTCTTAGCAACCAGGGGTGGTGAGGAGGCTTCCCCATACAATTCATTCTTCACCTTCAAACCCCTACTCAGCACAATAGCAACAACTTCTTCGCTACAAGTTAAATAACCCTCACTAGCACAAAGAACCCATTTTTTCTTCTTTTGCATAGCAGGGGAATGTGGATCCCCATCCAGGGATGCAAGGGAATCGAGAATGTAGTCCACATCCTCCTCCGACTTGGACTCTCTTTCCAAAATCAATTTCCTTTTCTTGAATTTTTTTTTCTGGCAGGTTCCTCTTCAGAAATAGTTTCATACTCCTTAGTGGGTTTGAACTGTTTACCCTTTGGGGTGACCATAGGTTTAGCAACCTCAAAAGTCTTCGCATAATCAGAGATGAGAAGAATTAACCCAACATGGAAGATGATATTTTTTGGATTTTTCTTATGGTCCTTAAGACTTGAATCAAGAGACATCAAAA
>VDFB02340877.1:0-13351 GCA_007258455.2 Sequoia sempervirens
AAAGTCCATGAACTAATGCTTCATATTCTGGTACATTATTTGTACAATAAAATTGGAGTCTATGGGCAAAAAAATATGTCTTACCCATAGGACTGATGAGTTTGAAGTCAACCCTTGCTCCTTGCTTGAACTTGGACCCATCCAAGCATAGCATCCAAAGTTTGGAATAACCTCTAACTTGGTGCTTGATTGATCATGTTTCCTCTCTTAGCTTCATATCTCCTTTTGTATCATTAGGTAATTGTATAGGTTTGCAAAGTTTTTGAATGTGTTGTTCTTCAAGAGGGCTCCCTTTTGGAATAACCTGCCCCACTACATGCTCCACTATTGTTTGGCATAGGAAAAATTCAAATTTGGAATCAGTTGCATTATGAACCCTACACCAACTAGCTAGGAGTAGCTCCTAGAAGTCCATTCATGCTCCTAGATTGAGCTAATCTAGTACACATTTTTGCATAAATTCTTGGAATTCGTCCAACAATCCCAGATTACCATCTTCATGGGATTCTTCATCTTTGGATTCAAATAGCACCTCTATACTATCAAGGACGTGGGTTAAGTTAGTGGGAGCACTACACAACACAAGAAGGACCTCTTTGACCACTTCCTCTTCTTGGAATTCTTCCTCACCCTGATAATTCATGGGACAATAATTTTCCAATTTTGTTTGAGCAAACAACATAGGTATGTGCATGATCATGATGGGCCAAAAATTGGCAATATGATGGGTATGTATAGGGTATGTGGCTGACAACTTTTTTTTACCCAAAATTGATGAAACAAAAGGGTTTTAAAGGGAGATTCTTAGCTTTCCACCAATATAAAGGTTTTAATTTCGAATTTAATCAATAATTATTATTCATTTTCTATTTTCATTATGACTAAAGTCTTGATTAATAGGTTGATTGAAAAAAATCTATAGCTTTCAAACTGTATCACATCTTTTGAATCCAAAACATGCGTCACATTCCATGCTTTGCATACTATAGGATTAAAAAAAAAATTTTCATGAAGATTTGACCAAGTTAAGGGTCAAACGCATGAGTTGGGTATGTGTAGGATCATGATGGGCCAAAACCTACATATACCGGTATGTGTAGGGTATGTATGTTGACCTAATCTTTTTTTTAACAATTCAAAATTGATTAACGAAAAGAGTTTTTAAAGGAGATTCTCAGCTTCCACCAATATAAATTATGCTTTAACTTAAATTTAATAAATAATTATTATTCATTTTCTATTTGAATTACAACCAAAGTCTTGATTGATAGGATGATTTAAAAAAATCTATAGCTTTCAAAAAGTATCACATTTTCTAAATCTAAAATGTGTCACATTTTATGCTTCACATATGATAGGATTAAAAAACTTTGAATTTCTTGAAGTTTTTACCAAGTTAAGGTGGCTAGACATACGCATTTTTATATTTTTTAAAATCTGTGATAAAAAAATCATGATTACTTTATTTACTGGAAAAAATTACACAAAAATATGCATCACATCAAGACATGAGTCCCTCTACTTATATCTAAAAACTTATGAAAAAATATTATCATTTTATTGTGGTTAGGTGGTCAGACAAACACCTACTTCTTATTTTTTCCCTTAAATTTAACTACTACTGCATTGAAATTTCAACTTTTCACCAAATATATATATTTTATTTTAAACAAACCTAGTAGTTTAGAAAACTAATATCTCAATTTCCATACAAATTTATTCTGCATATTTCTTGAAGTAATATAGATAACTTATTCAAATTTCTTTATATCAAGTTGCCTTAAATCTAATTTTTTTTTTTTTTATTTTTTTCACCCTCACTTATGTCTATTTTTTCCATGATGATAATTACATATACCTAAGGCTTTTTATATTTTTAAAAGTTGTAATAAAAATTCATAATCAATTATTTACTTGAAAAAATTATAAAAAAAATGCATCACATCTAACATGAGTGCTTACTTATATCTAAAATCTTATAAAAAATATTATCATTTTATTGGTGGGGGTCAGCACCTACTACTTATTTTCCTTTCTATAATTAATGATTGAAATTTCAAAAATTTCAGCAATTATTATTTTTTAAATAAACCTAGTAGTTTAGAAACAACATTCAATTTTCTACTGATTCTATTCTTATATATTTTTGAAATGATATAGATAACTTATTCAAATTTTTACGTCAAGTTGCCTAACTCTGATTTTTATTATTTTTTGCCACTTAAGGGCTTGCTTTTTCCATGATGATCCTGCACATACCCACACCTCATTTGTGTTGTTATTCTCTATGATCACAAACTTCATTCAAGGTTTTCTCTCAATGCAGATCTAGTTTGGCAGCCCCTTCCAAGGCAACCAAAGATGAGAATTGTTTGTTGCAGCATAGCCATTCAAAGTCTGAGTGAAGTATCACCCTAGTATATAATGCCATATGTATCAGGGATGTCTGTAACTTGGATGTCAATCACCTATTGTACCCTTGGGTCAACAACGATTTGCATTGGTATCCTATTCATCTCTCCAACTATGTTCACTTTAGTCTTATCCAATTAAGTCACTTTCTATTGGGAGGGAGTTGGAGTTATCCCTAGTGCTTGGCACATTGCAAAGGGCATGACATTAGCTGAAGCCCCTAAATCTAATAGCTAGTTATGTAGATTCTTGTTGAATATCTGAATAGTCATTAAGAAGGTAGGGGTCTCCAACATTCCTTGGAACAACCCTACTAAAACATTGGCTTGAGCCCCTTTAGCCTTGTCTTTGTCACTACATTTATCCTTGGTTAGCACTTGACTTTTCTCTTTGGTGAGAGTTTTATCTAATGACTAATTTTTGTTAACTTGCTGATTTGGGAGCTAATTAGGTTTCTTCCCCAAGATTTCTCTAATTACGGGTTCACTACCAGAAGTGTCAAAGGAAACCCTCTTAGCGGGCAGTTCTTGGGTTGGCTTTGATGGGGTGGTTTTGTTTAGTGACCTAAAGAAGGCATTCTGGACAACGAGTACATTTAATAGTTCAAAGGATGACAAATCAACATTAACCTTATTTAATTCCCTGGCTACATACTCTCCCATTTGTTCAACCTCTACTTTAGAAAATCTAATTTGGGAAGAGCTAGTGGGCTGATCCTAATTTTGATTTGTGTGCCTATTCCTATTGGAGTATTGGGTAGGCACATGGGGATAGGTGGGATTATTGTTGGCATTAGGATTAGGTGGAATATTAAAGTTGTTGGGAGGGGTAGCAGTCATGAAAAGGACTCCAAATTCTCTACTTCTTAGGTTATATAGGGTGGCCCTTGGGTGGAACATATTGACTTCATCGTCACAAGTTTCTTCCTCATCTACTGGACCATTATCTACTAAATCAAAGAGATGTGATAAAGTATCATCATTTCTTACCTCTTTTGCTTCTTTTCCTTTTGGGAAGCTTCCTTCTCAGGCATGTTGGTTTCACCTTTCATGGAAGGAGCTTGGTTTACCACCAGCACTAAAGAATTGTAGGGCTCTAAAGGAACTAAGTCTCAACAACCCAAGCCATCAACTACATTCTAGACCTCAACTTGAAAAAAAAAATCAGTGGTTTGAAATTTTGGGCAATCCAACTTCGAATGTTAGCATTTCCTAGTTGATCAAGAGGTATGGATACTATTGGCATATGGCTTGGGGAGATTTGTATGGCTTCTAGTGTTTTCATTGATAGAAACTGAAGTCATTTACATAGTTTGCAAATTAGGATCTACTTATACTGATAAAAAATGTAGAAGACAGTGTGTTACCGGAAGAAAGCATGAAGAACAGGGTATTCGGTGAGTTAGTCGATCTGTATGCTTCATTGGATCATCATTTTGTGTTGTGGATCCCATGAAAGTTTTTTAAGCATGTATGTTACCTTATTGGTAAGTTTTTTGGTGTTGCAACAATCAATGTACAAGTTAGGAGATTCAGTAGAATGATTTTTTGTTTATTTGCTCATTGTGGATGACTTGATGAATGTAGCATGTTGCAGATGTATAAGGAGTAGTTGTTAAATTGTTTCTAATTTTGAGAATATTTTTTTGGGTCACAGCTATGTCTTAGATGACTTGTTTGGGTGTGCATTAAATATTTCTCATGATTTGAGCCGACTATTGAAGAATATTTCATGTTTTGTTGAAGCTAACTTAAGTGATTAAAATATTTGCTAGCGAATATATATATATGAGATTGGTAATTCATTTTTGAAGAGAGTATGAAGTGGTGATAAGGTGTGAGTGTGCGAAAAGAGCAGAACATATGTATGCGTGAAAATAAGAAGATTAGTTGAGTAAATTTTGCTTGAGTAGAAAAAGATTATTGTGAATTAAGGAAGAGTAGAGCAAAGTGAGTTGCAGGATCAAAAAAAAGGTTCATAATATATTTTATGTGCTTCACCAGAACTGAATCTAGGCATCTGTAGATGCTATCTTCTCAGTTAAATTTTTTTTGTAATCACAAACATTTTGTAAGGCAGCGAGCCTTCCTTATTTAGAGCAGTGAGCTCTATATAGTGTGCATGAATGCAAGTGCATTCCCTTTTATTCATACTTTTAACAAAGTATAAATTGTGGATTAATCTCCACCGTGGTTTTATCCCTAATAGGGTTTCCACATAAAATATTGGTGTTATGGTGTTTTGATCATCTTGTTCATGTTCTTGCATCTTTATTTATGTTTATGTGTTGAAAATGGTTTAAGATTTGAATTGAAAGTATAATTCATTGAACATTGATTCACCCCCCCTCTCAATGTTCCTTGAGTCTAATAGATACACCTCCATTATTGAGCCTTGTGTTCCACATTTGATTTATCATTTTTGAAGGCCTTCGTTCAAATTTCTAGCTTGAATTATGTCCTCTTTTGCAATTCTACCTGGAAGAAGCACCCAAATCACAGTTATCTTAGTTGCTCGATTAGCTTGAATAATCCTTTGAGAAGCCTACAATTGATTATTCTGATTCCTTAAGTGTGTCATCTTAATGAAAATATTCTTGACCATCTTAGTTAATTCATCAATTCAGTCCTTATTTGTGTTGTTCTACTATAGAACTGAGTTATGAAGGAAGACTAGTTGCATCGTGGGTTGGTTCTGTTGTGCAGGTGGGAACTCAAAGCCTTGTAGGTATGACGACACTTTGGGATATTGGGAGTATGTTTTTTTTCTATTGAGGTTGTAATTAATGAGGCACTAGAGGTGCCTAGTTGAATGGTTTCCCAGGATTCAAGACTATTGGCAGTTGATAAACTTGGTTTAGCATGGGCATCTGATTCGCCAACACATGAGTAAGTCCTTGGTTTTGAGTTGGATGGGAAGCTAGTCCTAATGAAGGAAATAAACATGTGATGTGCTACCCCAAGTCTGTGCTCACTGTAATTGTTTCTACATATGTATCCACTAGCCTAGTAGGTAGCAGAAACACCCTTTTCACCAATGCAGATGTGAGATTATCTAGGGTTGTGTAATAGACCAAACTAGCTAAAGGGTTAGTGATCACATAAGGTAGTTTCAACTTCATGTAGGATCTATGGAATTGATCATTGAAGGAACTAATAGGCTCATTAACTTCCCTTTGAATGGATATGAACTTTTGATATAACTCAGGGGGGCCTGACTAAAATCTTGAACTTCTATAGGAATGTGTCTTTCATTTGATCCCAAGTGGTGATAGATCTAGTTGGTAGATGGATGTACTAATAAAGGGCCTCTTCCCCTAATGAGTAGGGAAAGAGCCTACAAGCTACATCTTCATGTTCTATTTGCATATCCTTTAAGGTTGTTTGGAAGATCTTGATGTGCTCTTTTATTATCCTTTATGGATTACATGGGTGGAATTCAATGCAAAATCCTTCTGAATTCTTCAACATGTCATGATAATCATTGAAGGATAGTGGACATGGGTTGTTACCCACCCAATCCATCATTGGAAGTGGAGGTTGTGTTTGTTGTGTTATAGTGACTTGAGGCTACAAAGGAGCAGCAGCTATGATAGCGCCCTAGGAATGGAGTTGTGTTGGGACAAGGACATTAACTTTGTTATGGGAGGCGAGAGGTGAAAAGTTATTTTGGAGTGGAAGGGAAGAAGGATGTATATTTGGGGGTGAAGGGGAGAGATGAGGTGAATGGATGGTAGGAGATGGGGGAGAAGTAGGTTGAGTGGGTGGGGTTGAAGCTGATGCTTCCCCTTTCTTGGCTCTCTTAGCCTTGGTAGGGGTCTTGAGCTCTTGGAACTCCCCTTTGTCTAGTGTATATTAAAGCATTGTATGAAACCTTTGAGGGGAGAAGGAACCAATTTGCTCCATCTTAGCTAAAGGGCCCTCCTTCTAGTGCTAGTTTTGTTAGTAGGTGTTTTTGCACCTTCTGAATAGATGCAACACACAAGTATGTTATCTCTCTTGAAAGGTAATTTCTGTAATTAAGTTTTAGAAATCACCCCAAGGTCTCTTGGGTGTCAGTTCATGACTTGCAAAAAAAAACTTAGTTGATTGATGTGATTTGCTAGCAATCACAAAGGGAATTTATGGTTGGCTAAGCATAGAGGGAATTGGATATTCAAATGGAGTTTTTTAAATTTTGGAAATGTGATACAACTACTACACTTGTTCAAGTTAGTAATCTAAAACTCCATGTTATCATCAAATTTGGCTTCACAATGATGCTAGAACTTTACTTGAACTTAAATTTTCAAAGAAAATTCAAAAAGGGAAAAGGGATAGAGAGTTTCCTAGACCTGCAACTAATGTTGAATAGTAATAGTGGAAGATTCTACAATGGATAGCCTTCCTAGAACTAAGTTCCACTTAACCAAGGGACTACCTACAGTCTCATGAAATTAGTGCAATCTTCTAAGGTCTTTAGATTTTCAACCATCCATTCACCATTAGAGCATGAACAATAGATGAACTTAAGTGCAACAATGTGAATAATGTTTAGATTAACTTTACACTACTATTCATCATCAACAAACAACAAAAAGTATGAACAAGGAAGGGATCAACACCACAACATTCTTCACCATTAAAGTGCAACATAAAATATCAACCAAAATAACTTAAAACTAAAGCAACAAAGATAAAATCTAATATTGAGGAGATGAATCATGCACACATGTGAAGAAACACAAGAACCCATCAAAATAATGCAATTCTCATTAAATTTTTGTAGCATGCCTTTACACAATGACTCAACTCTCTCCTTGAAAATGAGAGGAGACCCCTATTTATAGTTTTCCAAAAGTAAAATGAATGGACAATATTTACTTTCATTTTTTGGCTCATATTCATTTTACATTAGTGTTTTACCTACCCTCAAATATATGACAAGATAAAATACATCTCTTGTCTTTTCCCTATTTTGTCATCTAGTGACCTTGGCACTGTAGCTATTTTATCCTGTAGTGGCTACCATCCCTATAACTATATTTTCAAGTATTCATCATCTATAACTAGTTTTCCTATGTTTTCCTAGAAAGTATAATACTCCACAAATTTCCTGATTAAAGCCAAACCTTATCCCATTCCATGATATCAGATTGAAGGGTTTGGAAGGATATCTTCTTAAGTCTCCTAGTGATTTTCTCCCAACACTTAGTTCATTTAGGGGTTGCCTTGGTGACTTGCTTAGACTATGCAAAATCCTAGGTAGAAAAGTCCACAAATTCTAGTGATAGTGTATCTGTAGCCCCTTGCTACATCTTGTTGTGGAAGAACAACTTGATCTTCTCTGAATCTATCTCCAGTGTAGGAATCTCATACTTTGTCATAATTTTTTAGGTAATCTTCAATGTCACCCCAAAGTTTTGGAACCCATTCAAGGTCGAGATCTAGCTCATGTAAGGACTTCTCTAAAAAATCCTTCCTATAATCAAGGCCAATTTTCCATGTCTCCACCAACCAGTGATCATCCTTTATGAGCTCTAGTTTATTTTCCCATATTGTCCAGGGAATCTTGAGGATGCTTTCGAGCTAAGATATGTGATCCTATACAGCTTGGTGAACCTGTTGCATTTCTTCATCATTGCATCAATTTTCTTCTACAATCCTCATAACTTGCTGAATTCCCTAGAATCATGGTGGATTCCAATGTCATCATTATATCTCACTCAATTGAACCAATCCATTTTGGATTTAGTCCAGTTCTTCATCTTTTCCATTCTATTTAGCTCCTCCTTGTAGAGGAGAGCACACACGGATGATGTCGTCAGGGTCTCTTCGTCTATGGACGTGCATTGTTGGATATAGGTAGCGAGATCTACCATTTGTTCCTTTATCTCCTCCTTGGTGGATTGATCTTTGTTCATCTATTGTATTATTGTGGCCATGGACCCCTAGAATTCATCTATTTTCTACTCTCAGGTTGTTGAGACTAGGTCGATGCTTGTGTATAGGATTGAATTGCACCCCTTATGCAAATTCCCCTTTTTCCCTTCCTCACTTTAGAAAACCAAATTTGAAGCCTAAATTCCATTTAAGCCCATTGCCTTCATTCCAATTGGCAGTTTATTTGTGTTTTGGCAGAGGAATAATTGTTGGGGACAATCATGCAACACACACACATCCATGTGATGCACTTAAGTCTCTAGTAGATTTCTGCATTTGTAGCCTACATAGGTATTACAATTATCATTGGAGGTTGATTTGTAATGCCCCGTTCGACTAACCGGCCTGAATATGGCCTTTTTCTTCATTCTCTCCTTAAAATTCACTATTGATTCTTCCATTTCATCCCTTCAAGCAATATTTCTCACAAGCTTAAGCATTTTGGCAGTCACTCCTTTCATTTCCAAGCATTCAAGAAACAATATTTCACTCCATAGCAACAACAACAACAATCTATCAACTCCGTAGAGCAAGTATGGAACCAACACCATTGCAGCAGAGGATTGAGTCATCTCATTTTCTCTACCATTAGCCTTGAGTGCTCTTGGTGGAGGTGGTAAGATTTCTACTCCTCTCCTCTATGATTTTGTGGGTAGCACCCTACTATTTTTGTAGTGCTTTAGTGTTCTTTACTTTCTCTCTTTATCATATATTTCTCCATTATCGCTATCTTGGTTGTCCATGGAGGTGGAAACACCTAAATGGGGATCTGATTGAGGAAGTCCACTATACAACCACCCAACAATTTTCCTCCTCATTATGTGTAGGTGGATGTGGTACTTGGAGTTAACTGGTGAACAAGTACATCTGTGAGATTATTCTTGCTATCCTAAATCTTTTTTATTTACTATATCATATTCATACATATCTTACCTACTTCATAGTTATGTTTTGGACCTTTGAAAGTGATTAGCTAGGTCGTTAATTAGTTTTCTAGTGTTTAACCTTGTCTCTTTAGTCCTCTAGTTGTACAGATGCCAACACACCTTAGAGATGCCAGTATGTCATGCTGTCATCCCAGAACTGTGCTTTTTTCCTCAAGTAGAGAGCTTCTTGAGGAGCAATGTTAAACCCAAAAATAGGCTCACCTAGCCCTATTATCTATTTCGGGTCTGCAAAGTGATTTTAGGACATTATAGTCCTGATCATCCTTGTCTCATATTTCCTAACGCCCCTTTAAGCTAAGGTAAGTTAGGGAAGCCTTTTGCTCTTAGCTCTCCATGACCTGAGGCCTTGAACATGGTTGGTCCCCCTCTTTTACATTTTTGGTGAACCTGACATGAACCAACATTTGTTCATCTGTTGGTGTTGAGACTTTCTTCTTATACCTTGCGATCGTTGTGCTCCTGAGTGTTGTGAAATTTTATGAGCATCACAACCTAGTCCACAACCTTTGAGTATATTGTGAGGAGAAGCATACATCACCTACTGATGGATAGGATGATGACCACTACCAGTTTCTCTATGAGACTTTTCTCTGGTCCCGTTGTTGGTGTGGCTATGCAAGAGCAGTTGTCGAGGGGCAAGATAGGGTTCTCTGATAGGACCAACCATGTTCCCACTCCTCTTGCATCTCCTACAACATCATTAGTGGATGAGTATGAGGCTATTCAAATTCCTTTGAAATGTGTCTCTTCCCTTAGCAAGGGGTTTGGTGACTTGGAAAATCATTTGGAAAGAAACTCAAAGATGGATAGGGTTGCTCAGGTCATTAGTGAGTTGAAGTATAAGGAAAAGATTGAATAGGCATAGAGCTCCTAGCTAGTCTCAATAGTCTGACTGATGCATGTCCTCCTTTGAACAATCCTAAAATTGTATGAGTCACCTTTGAAGACCATGAGAGACAACTAGGACTATCGATGCCCCATACATTGGTGTACATGGCCAATTTCATACCCTTGATCAGTATCCCCTTTTCCTCTAAGGGATCTAAAACTATCAAAGTGAACAAAATCCCCTTGGGTTTTAGCTTCACCCCTCCTGCCACCTCTACTAGTGGAGGCTTTAGTGGGATGAGAGGTGGGGGCTTTGGTAGTGGTGATGGATTTGGTAGCAAAATTTGTGCTGGTGGAAGTGGTTCCAATGGAGGCCATGGTGGTGGCTTCAGAAGCAGAGGTGGCTCTGGCAAAGGCCCTATTGGTGGTGGTGGCCCTGGTGGTGGTTTTGGTAGTGGTCACACCAATGGTTCTAGCAGTGGCTCCAGTGGGGGTTCTAGATGAGGTTCCTCTAGCCTTTTATCTTTTAATGACCATATTATAAACACTCTTCTTTAGAATATGGGTAAGATGCAGAGCCAATTAGCAAGTCTCTCCCAAGCCTCTACCCAGCCCATCTTCCAACCCTTCTTCTGACATAGCTTGTCATCAATTGCAATCCTAAACACTCCCTTCCCTCAATGAATGAAGATTCCTAAATTTGAGAAATATGGTAGTAAAGGGGACCCAAAAACACATGTGTCCACCTTTAACACCTTATGCACAAACTTCTTCCATCATGATGCATGGATGGACAAACTATTCCCTCGATCTCTCAAGGATACAACACTTGAATGGTATTGTTCCTTGCTTGATAATTATATTTTCTCATTTGATCAACTTATAAACCAATTCCTATGATAGTTCTAAGGTAACATTGGGCCAAATATGACCTTTTTAGATCTCATCTAGCGTAAACAACAAGAGAATGAAAAATTACTTATTTTATAGTGCAATATCAAGTGCTCTTCTCACAAATCTCATATCCGCTACCAATTTCTGATGTATAGAAGGTATTCATAGGGAATTTACAAAGGCCTTGGAAAGAGAAGTTTTCCCTTATGAAATACCATTATTTCACATATTTGTGTGTAGCCCTGAGAATATCAATAGGTGGTGGTTTAGTTCGGTGAATCCTCCTCACACTCTGATTCTAAAGGAAAGTCCATTGTGTCAATCTCTAGGAAAGGAAAAGTCATTGCAATATAGTAGCCATTATAGATGAAAACAACCTCAAACACAATTAGAAATTCATAAAGTTATCAAAATCTTATTATTCCATCTTGCAAAAGTTGTTGAAGGATAAGATCATAAATTTTCCAAACCCTAAACCTCTTAAGGAACCTTACCCTAATTGGTATGATGGAAGTACCTATTGTCAATACCATCAAGTTAATAGACATGATACTGAATGTTGTATTCACCTGAGTCATGAGATACAGGATCACATTGAGGATGGTACTATTCATCTTGATGGAAATAAGCAAAATACAAATAAATCAGTGGCGAAAGAAAATAGTGAATTGTAGATATACACAGACCCATTTCTGTCACACTCTATTAACATGATTGCTGATCCCATTGATTATATCACTTAGCTCGAGGCCTATGTTAACATGGTCATGGTTGCTCCTACTGTACAACTTGTGCCTAGTTCCCCAGATGTGACATTCACATCACAAGACTTTCCCTTAAACAACAAGCCCACTCCCCTCTATATTCCCTCTCGCCTCAATGGAAACATTGTAACAGGGGTCCTAGTAGATCCCACAAGTCGAGTGAATGTTATCATAGAGGAGACATTGTGGCTTAATTCACTACATAGAAAATAATATGAAAAAACTAAATCTACCATCCACACACATGATGGTCTTAGTCTAAAGCCATATGGCTTGATAACTTTGTTTGTCCTGGTTGGACCTATAGCCATTGAAATAGTTTTTGATGTCATTCTGGAGTCAGATCTATTCAAGATGAAGCTAGGCATACCTTGGCTAGCTTCTAGGAATGGGATTTCCTCCATTATTCATAAATTCTTAAAGTTCTCTCATGAGGGTTCCATGCATGTAGTACATGACACTGGATACTAGCCTCTAGTGTCATGTGGGGGCTACTCACTAGACCACATTTTTCCCACCCCAGTTGGTCCACTTCCTCCAAGAACTGACCTACTTTACAAGAACTACATAAAGTACAAGACTAGGGGAAAGGGACAACCAACATTGGCTCTTCCTATAGCACAATAGTCGATTGCCTTTTCTTCTCGAAAAGGGAAGGAGAAGGTGACTTCCTCCCAAGCTGACTTGCCTACTCCCCTTTCTTGGGAAGAGTATTATATAAGTAAGTGTGGCTTCTAACCATTGATTCTGATGATCCCTCCTTAGCGTAGGCCCAAGATCAAGATATCAAACCTCCCTAACGAGCCTCCTAGTCCCTGGTATTATCTATATGACAAAAAGAGAGGTTCCTAAAGGGAATTTGATCTGTAGCCTCCTACCACTCTTGCTTCCAGAGTAGTAAGTGGGAAGAGGAACACTACTGAGGCACTTTCCCTGAATCCCCCTATCATTTCTCAACTTGCTCCTTCTTCCACCATTCAGAAGTTTGTTCCTTTTCCAAAAACAACAGTAGTGGACACTCCCATGGCTGAGCATGAGCCTTCTATTCCTTCATAGCCTCTGGCCTCTAGTTCAAAAAGTTGCAGAAACTACCTTATGCACAAGTGCAAGCATTGGAAAAAAGCTCTCATGGCTAAGCAGGTTTCCTTATAGAGGAGGGAAGGGGAGATGACCACCCCTATATCAGGGCCTCCTGCCACATCCTCCTCTGTCCTTCCCTTTTCTTCCATTCAAATGATCTCTATATCACTTCCATCTTTCGCTATGAGTATGAATGAACCTAACCCTAAAAGAGTGCAGGTGTTCATCACTCCTTTAGTGGAGATTCCTTTGTTGATATTCATTTTGGATATCCTACCTTTCCCAAAACCTATAGATATGAATAACACCTTGGTTGTATCTATTGCAGTTCTCTCCTCCTCCCCTTCCTTTATACCTCTTGCCTCATTTGTGGGGATTTTTCCTCACTTGATGAAGCAAAAGGTAGGGAGTGGTCCTTCTAGCAACAAAGGATGTAAGAGGAGACCACCTTCTCTAAAAGGTGGTCCCATGCTGACTTTTTCTATCCTAGTGATGGAACTAGTCC
>VDFB02340877.1:14009-45044 GCA_007258455.2 Sequoia sempervirens
TTCATCATGGATTCATAAAGAAAGAATTTGAGAACCTTCCTTTGAAGTGGGAACAACTGTGATCTTCCCCTCACATGGGGGCATTCTCTTCCTTTATGAGGTGATTCCTTGATGATGAATCAATATGAGAAATAAATCTCCTTCTTTCAAATAGAGCATCCCTTGAGGGGACCCATTCTTTGCATAGGGTTCCTGAGGGACACCTTTGAAACTTTTTCAATTTTTTGATGGTCTGTGTGACTATCTTCTTACTTTCATGTATGGCTATTTTCTAACATGTTCTATTTGCAAGTAAAAATGTCGCTTCATAGGTGCACCTATGAAGCCTCTTTTTGAATCTATGGAGTCCACCTTCCTTTAGTTTTCTCCATGCAATAGATGTTGAGGGATACCTACCTATGGTTCTATGGTCCTGGAGGGTGGTTCCTTTGAGATTTCTCCATGTGAGAGATCTTGGGGGTCACTCCCCTATAGGTCAGTAGGTTTGTAGGCACTTTCTTTTGGTTTCCTTCATGTGAGAGATCTTGGAGGACACCTTCCTTCCAAGCCTAGGGGTTTGTAAGGTGCTTTTCTTGGTTTCCTGCATGTGAGAGATCTTGGGGGATACCTCCTTGTAGGTTTGCAAGTCTGTAAGGAACTTTTCTAAGTTTCCTTCATGTGAGAGATCTTGGAGGACACATTCCTTGCAGATCTGTAGGTCTACAAGGCACTTTCTTGGCTTCTTCCATGTGAGAGATCTTATGGGTTTCCTCCTTGCATATGTACAAGCCTGTAAGGTGCTTTCATTCTTCAACTTCATAGTTTTACATTGCTATGAAGTCCATTTCTTATCCTACACTCTTGAGTTCACCAGATCATGGTATGCTTCCTCAACAACTTAGGTATACATTTATAACTCTACTATTTATTTGATCTACTTTACTAAAATCATGCATCAATATTCATGCTCACTAAAGTGGGGGAAAAATTTATAGGAGAAAATTTTCACCCCTTATGCAAATTCCTATTTTTTTTTTCATCAATTTAGAAAACCAAACTCGGAGGCTAAATTCCATATAGGCCCACTTCCTTCATTTCACTTGGAAGTTGTTCTATGTGTTAGTAGAGGAATAACTGTCAAGGATTCCCATGCAACACATAGTCATCCACATAGCACACTTATATCCCTAATAGATTCCTATATATGGAGCCTACAGAGGCATTACACTTCTCATTGGAGGTCGATTTGTATGCCCCCTTTGACTAACTAACACAAATATGGTCATTTTCTTCATTCTCTCCTTATAATTCACTATTCATTCTTCCATTTCACCCCTTCAAGTAATCTTTCTCACAAGCCTAAGCATTCTAGTCACTCTCTATAGGCTTCAAGTATCTAACAACACTCTTGCACTCCATAGCAACAACGACACTGTCAACTTATTGGAGCAAGTGTAGAACCAAACCATTGAAATAGAGGCTTGAGTCCTTCTATTTTCTCCCCCATTAGCCCTGAGTGTTTTTGTGAGGTGGCAAGCTACTCTCTCCTGTGATTTGGTATGTGACCCACTTTTTTTGTAGTGTTTAGTGTTCTTTTACTTTTCTTATCATATATTTTCTCCACACACATCCTTGGTTAAAGATAGTAGGTTCTTCACAATCCATACTCACAGATTTCATTATCTTTGGTTGTCTATGCTGGTGGTTTCCCACCTACATAGAGTTCTATTAAGGCAGGCCCTCTCTATACAACCACCCAACAATTCTTTCCACCTCATTATGTGTAGGTGGACATGATACTTGGAGTTAATTGGTGAACAAGTACTTCTATGAGATTATTCTTGCTATCCTAACTCTTGTTTATTTACTTTATCATATTCGTACATACCTTGCCTACTTAATAGTTTTTTTTGGCCCTTTGGAAGTGATTAGCTGGGATGTTAGTTAGTTTCTAGTGTTTAACCTGGTCTCTTTAGGCCTCTGGTCATACAAATGCCAGAACACCTAAGAGACACTAGTGTGTCGCATTGTCATCATTGAACCATGCTTTCATCCTTAGGTAGGGAGCATTCTTAGGTGTAGTGTTAAACCTAAAAACTAGCACACCTAGCCTTATTCTATGTCTTGGGTCTAGAGAGTGATTTTAGGAACTTGTAGTCCTCACCATTCTTGTCCCACATTTTCTAAAACCCCTTTAAGCTGAGGGAAGTTAAGGAATCCTTCCGCTCTTGGATCTTTGTGACCTAGGGCCTTGAATGTGGTTGGTCCCCCTCTCTTATAGGTTGATATGTTGTAACCAACACATGTCTCCCTATCCACCACGGGGGTAACAATTTTTATTGTTCTAGATATGGAGGCATCCAATGTGATGTGGGAGCGAAATCTAGGCTTCTTCTCTTTTCCTGTCTTTGTTTGTGCCCTATCTAGTATTGCCTCAAGTCTAGCCTTTGGATTGATGGTCACATGAGTTTTCTTTTACAATTGTCTTTCTATCCAATCAGGCACCTTATTTTGATCCTTGGGTGATTCATGATCACCTTCCTCTCTTTGCTCGCTTTGAGGATGTTCCTCTTCATTTCTAGGGGCTTCTTGATCAATATTTTCTTCTTAGTCTGAGTATTCTATTTGCACAGTCTTCCCCCTATCTGTCTCGATAGAAGTTACATTTTCCTTGGGGATGCCTTCTCCTTTGGTAACCTTCTCTTCTTTGTATTCAAGTTTAGTATGGTGTTCAGGCTCGAGGCTCTTCCTTATCACCTCCTCTTCTTCCTTATCTTTCTCCTTTTCTTCTTCCTCTTCAGGAGGTACTCATTTATCTTGGACCGATCCATTATCTTGGCCAATTGGTAGTGGTCCTTCGAGTATTCCCACATCTATATCTGTGTTTTTATTTCCTTTAGAGATGTTCCTTTTAGGATCAACCTTTTAATTCACATTCCTGGGCTATTGTGATAATTCTTCTTCCAATTCTTGGTCTTATGTTTCTATTATATACCGTTCACTTAGAGTTTTAGTATCTTCCTCTGAGGAATGTGACCTTTCCTCATCAGATACCACTTTATCCAAATTTATGATTAGCCCACCCTCTAGATGTTGAAAGTAATCATCTCAATCTGAATCCTCAAGTTCCTCAACTACATCTTTGGTAGCTTCTCTTGGTCATTCCCTATGCCACCTCTCCATATCTTCTAATACTTACATAGTGGCTTCCATTTTTTATGGCTCTATAGGTGGTAGAGGAAGAGGTAGGGTAATAAAAATTTGGGCCATCAGGGATTCAACCATAGGTTCAAGGATTACCCTATTAATTTCAGTGAGCATGCTTTGCATATATGTTGTGAAATCATGTGACAAAGTAAGAGGTAGTAGAGTGATAGTGGTTAATACAGGCAATAGGGTAGAGAGAGTAGGCAGTGGGGGAGGGATTGAAGAAGATGAAAGTGGGGATGTAGTGGAGGAGGAGGAGCCTAGTACCATTACTGGAGTTGTTGGTGAGGTGGAGGTGAGGTGGTTTGAGATATCCATAGTGGGTAGAGATGAGACAGTTAGTGCTCTAGAGGAGGATGGTGGAGGAGTGGCAGCGGTGGCAACAATGGCGGGAGTGGAATTGGTAGGCAATGAGCATGATTTCTTGGTTTCTTCTTCCCCTTCGTGTTGGGGCCCTCCTCTATGGTGGGAATTTCACTCATGAATCCTCTATTCTCTTCGCTTTCTTTGATGACTCTCCCTCTATGGTCTTCCTACAATATACCTTACGTTTAGGATTATGCTCAGGTGCATCCTTCCTTTTCTTTGACCTTGTCAGTGGTGGGAACTTGGGCGCCTCCTCTAATGGGGCAATAGTTGCTCCATTATTTGTTTTTCTTTGAACCTCACCCTTGAGCTCACCATATGTCAATTCAACAACCTATATTTTGAGTTGGGAAATTTGGGCATCTATCCACTACCTTGTTATGTTCTCAATGGGCCATGTTAATATATCAAGGTCAGTGGCCTCTTCTTCATTCTAGTCTATCATGTAGGTAAAGGTAGATTGGCCATAACATTGTATTTTTCATCAAAAATATTATTTTCTTCTTTCCACTATTTTGTTAGGAATGGGAAATAGATTCACTCACCTCACGAACTAGGTTGTCATCCTCATGTAGTGCCTCATCCACACTTCTTTTTCATTTTCATAGTTAGCACAAAATTCATCAAATTGAGGTTGATGTGCATACTATCTTCCAACCCATTTCTTCAACTTCCCATAAGGGTCCATTCTTCCTTGATTGGTGTGGAGGTCCAAGTGGTATTCCACCAATTCTTTTTCTAAGTACTCCATGCATTGGGTAGCGGGACAAGTATACATGCCTTGCCTAAAAGTCAAGGGATATAGAATCCTAGCTCTATGCTTGTCACTTAATATTGTATGAGTATTATTAAATTGTCGAGAAACCTCTAGAAAGATAATGCGGTTGTTGGGGTAGCGTGGTATCCAATAAAGTCTTCCTGAGAATCCTTTTGATCTGATATATGTAAAATTTGGGAAATGTATGAATAAGTACCCAAACCATAGGATGAAGGCTTTGGCATTGTGCAATACTCTTCTCTCAAAGTCTCCTCCCAATATTCTAATTATGTGTGCAATGAAGGCATCATTCACCCTCTTGTATTCTCTTCTGAAGTTTTGATACTGCAACTGAGGGTAGCAATCATATACCTTGATGTCTCATTTCTTTTTTATGAGGTTGCCCATAATGAAGAGTCCTTTGTATGGGGACTTTTCTTCCAAGAGGTACACTAGGTATGAAGTTATGTAAAATTGAGATGTCTTATTTATGGTCATGAGATGGTTGTACATGATGTCACTTATCATTTTGGCCCAATGGAACTTGGTCTTGCCCTGGATGATCTCCTCAATAAAGTAAAACATCCATTCCTTAAAGAATGTAGCAATTAATCAATCCATTTCCCTACTCATTAGGGTAACTAGATCATGGTATTCCTTGAAGAAGTCACTCCTAGATAAATCTTGTGTTACTTTGGTAGCACTTCCCCTCTTTTCTTTCAATCAATGTTGGTTGATTAATCTATTACATCCAAACGGTTCCTCTTTCCACATATTTTCAACATATCCCTTTTTTGTTTCCTACATTACATCTAATGTGGGGATGTGGAATGTTCAACCAATAGACTTACTAGATAATTTTGTTAACACCCTTCCATCATGATCAATAATCTTTCTACTTGTGTGATAGAATTATCTATAGACCATAACCAACTCTAGGGCAATCAACATGGGAGGGAAACTGACTACCTTAGTGAGACCACTCGCTTTGATATTTCATGCATTCTCTATTGTGGGGTTGACCATTACCCTTTGTTGGAACTCATCAATGTCTATGTATCCAAGATTTGTGTTCGAAACTGAGTCCCAAGTAGAGGAGAGTTTGGAGGTACACTCCACTCCGTGAAATTGATATTTCATCTAGTCCTTTTCTTCTTTTCATCTTAGCATGTGCATATATTTCTTTCCCTTATTAGATTGGTCCACATAGTATTTTTACTTGGGTAAACCAAAGATGGAAATGGAAGAGTTGGACTTTGCATCGTAGACATATAAGAGTGTTTGCCCACTAAGTGACAACACTCGAGCAATGATGAGTTGCACATAATAGCCTGTGAGCAATGACCCACAAGCTCTTCCTAGACTTAGCAAATTTGGGCAACTGATGGTAACAACCAAAGTGGTACCCGCAATACGAAAGGTGGTTGGGGTCAGGCCCCTAATCAATAGTGGTAGGGAGACAGCCACCTGGAAGTGATGGCCCATGTAAGCAGACCAACAATGGGTCAAGGACTTAAGCATTTTCACTCAGGGTTTCCTTAATTTGACCATGGTAGTGATGGCAAGGGAATGGGTCACAAAGGATTTTATGCCACATGAAGAACCATGATGAAAACACAGGGTTCCACATTGTTTTGAGGGCACCATTTGAGTGATTTCATGAGAGTTTTAAAGTGCTAGGAGTGTATTTTTATGTGGGACCAACAATTGTGAGAGATGTCTAGCAATTTAAGGTTTTATTTCAATATTTTATCATTGATTCACAAACCCTAGTTATGGAAAAGTACACATTTCAAATTTTCAAAGGCTAGTGCACCTAAGAATAATGCAAAAATCCAACAAAGAATTTGATTTCAATCCACCAAGAGGTGATGTAGGAATGAGATCCTCCTTTTTCATTCCTAATCTTTGAAATTTTAAAATGCACCAATGAAAATGACAAGTCTAGGAACATATTTATAGGAAAAACCACATTTATGGGCCACAATTAATGCTCGCTATGATAGTAAGTGGGGTAGCCAGAGTTGTGGATATTTGATATAGTGTGATTTTCAAAAGATGAAAGATGGTGTGGTGCCCACCATTGAGGTGGACGTCTAGTGTCGATATTAGTTGCACAATGACAAGATAACAATGACATGTAAAGGGAAACCCTCATATGCAAGTCTACAAGGCCTAGAAGAAGCTGTGGTGATAGGTCAAAGGAAAACCACAGGGGCATTCTTGCAAGAGCCAAAGACTTTAGAAAATTTTGGGTGCTAAATTTTGGTCAATGAGGAATTGGTGATTTCATTGGATGTGACCAATTTGAGCTTAGAATTAGGTGCACAAAAAACAAGGAAAAGGTGAAGACGACCCCACAAAGGTGAGAAGGAGAGAGGGATTCCCCAGTCTAAATGGGGCATGTGCGCAACAGGCACAACAAGAACAACCAACATAAACCATCCATACTTCATGCTCATGTTTCAAGTCTCCCAACATTTACAACTTTGCAACTTTGACAATTTTTACAACTTTTATTCTCAGCTTGATCTTCCACCTAAAACCTACAATCACACATCAAGAGAGAATAAAAATTGTTGATTGTTAGGGAATAGGGGTTTTCCTTGGTTGAACCCCATTTTGGTAAATAAACCTTTGAATTAAATAAATCATGAAAGGAATGATGGATGAAAAAATGTATGTAACAAATCACTAAACCTTTATTGAACCTTAGATTGCAAATCTAAAACTTAGCATGAGATGTCCTCAATGAGCGTAGATCTTGATCATGAGCAAATGAAATAAGATAATTTCTTTGAAGACTTGAATTTGATCACCAATGCTACAACATCACATTAGCTCAACAACATGGATGACTTTGACATGATGAAAGAGATCCATGATTGCTTTAATAAAACTTCAATAATCTACCCTTGAATACATTCTTGAATGCTCTTGTGAACTCTTGGTCTCATAAATTTTCTATTAGGAATTTCTCATAAAGTTTCTTAGATGACACTATGTGAAACAACCTTAGATTTATACTTAACTTAATATTTAATCCTGAAATTCAAATAACACAAGTTGGAATTAGATGTAGGATTTGAAATCATTAAAATTCCACTAAGAATATGTTAAAAAAGGAGTGTCATAAGTGAAGGAGGACCCATTTTCCATAGCAAAAAATGGGTCTTGGTGTACTCAACAAGGAAATACTTTGGGGATATGAAATAACATGCCAAAAGTTAGTCCTATGACCTAGGAAGGAACCATTCGCTAGGTGGAAAATGGGTTCTAGGTCACTAGCCTAGGAATCAAACATTTCCAAATTAAGTGTTATGAAATGTTATTAATGAGATTCGGGCTTTATCCCTCTGAAAGTACAATAAATAAGGCTTCAATTGAATTTAAGGGACAAATTAAGCTCTAATTAACCTTAATTAATTAATAAACCCCTAGAATAGTGTGAAAGTTTAAAGATACACCTTACAACACCCTAAATAAGGCATCATTAATTCCATTTGATTAAAAAATGGTCCTAGGCTTTATGTGAATGTGCAAAAAACCTTACAACACTAAACCAAGGTAACATTAATCTCATTTATTGTTAATTATTCCTAAATTAAGTAAGGAAAAGGGATACTTTTTCCATTACAACATTTTTCCACCACTTTAGTGAGAGTTTTCCCTAATGATAAGCTCAGACTAAAGTAGACATTCAAGACACTTATGTATGCAGCAATGAAAAAGATACTCAATCATATGCTATAAAAGACAAAGAAATAAAGGAAAATAAAGGATCAAGCTTTTACTGTTCCAACGCTATGTGGAATGGGGCCATTTTTTTCAAGAAAAGGATCAAGCTTCAACAGTCTATCCAACATGATGTGGACTAATTCTAGGTTTTTTTCCAAAAGTTTTTACAAGTGGAACATGATGTCTACTATGTAAACAACATACACATGCTCACTTTGGGGTAGCTGAACCTTAGGTCATCCACTAGGTGAGTATCTTGAAAAGGTGGAAAATGAGAGAATCATATTAGGCTCCCATACCATATTCAAGTTATCCTTCTGACAACTTCAATAAGGCACCACAATGCTAAATTTTTATGAATATTATGTCTATAAGTTTTTGTTTAAGGGGATCTTGCTTCAGGTAAGGTCTTCTTCTTAGGGAACATCGTGCCTAATGTCTCCAGGAGAGGAAATGTTAAGAATATCACATTGTCACTTATGGGATGCCTCCCTTCGCATCATGCCACTAAGGAAAAGTCATACACTTGTAAATATTAAACTCTTGGAGGGCATCAAACCTAATGACACCACCAAGAAAAGGAAAATCACACCATGAAATATTTAAAATCTTGAAAGATGTCATCTATGTATGCCCCCACTTTAAAGTCATTGCTAATATCATTTATGTGAGAAACTAATTTAAAGTAGTCAATGTTTACTCCTAATACATGAGAGATTTCCTCAAAAAATCCTATGCCAATTCAAATATTTACAAAATAAAGCTATGTCATGAAAAAGGAAGGAAGGTTTGGGCTCCCAGAAGCACATAAGGGATCTATGGATTCAGGGTTAGTATGTCTTTTATACAATGTTGTATAAGAGCTGGAAAATGTCATCATTCCCCAAATACTCATAGAAATAGAATAATCACACAAATAGAAAGCGAGTAAAAAAGAAAAATCCTTAGGGTCAAGATGGAAGAGACCTAAATGTCTCAATGCCTTGCATCAACCTAAAAGGAAAACACAAGACCAATGAAAAAAGGATAAAATATTTATGATAGAGAAAAATATAGGTACAAATAAAGGAATGCACAAAAAGAGAGAGATACATAAAATGTAACATCACAGGGGATCACATTACACATATGCCATCACATAAAGAAACATGAAAAAGAAAATAAAGAAAAATACTAGTAAGGAACTTGCAAGTCAACATATAGTAGGCTGTTTGCATCCCAATCTATTTTTGTATAAATGAAAGGCATACAACTAGCCAAAGGGACAATAATAAGTGCCAAAACTAGGACAAGGCTAACTAATCCCTTGCCCCCACTAAGAGTAGGACAAGGATAAGTTGAGATAAGTGATGAGAATGAGATCCTTGTGATAAAGATAATGAATTGCAATGTATGTATAACATGTAATAGCAAAAAATGTTAAGACCGTACAACTATTGCACAGTGAGGAGTGGACTGCATGCTATTTCTATGTAGCTATTGTGTCATAAAAATCATCATCATCAAAATAAAAATCACTCAATATGATTTTCAATGCACAACACTCATCAGTAAGATTCCCAAGAGTTTTATGGTATGTGTAGTAATTCATGCTTTTATTAGGCATGTTTCTTTTATTATCAGGTGGAAATTTAATCAAACCTTTTTTAAGGAGGTGTTCCATCATTCGTTCAATTTTTGTTTGAGTATGTAAGAATGGAAATTTTTTGAGTTTGTAAGGTTTCTTTTTCTTTCTTGATTTCACTAACTTGTTGAGGTGGATATAGAGAAGGATCACCTGAGATGATCCCATCATTCTAATTAGGCATTGGTTGTTCTTTAGGAAGGAGGACACTTATGTCAGGAGGAGGATCCTTATATCCTATTACTTTGGTTTGTTCAATAGGAATTTTCTCTAAAATTTAATTAATTTCATGCTCATTAGTTATGTCATATCCCTGGTTGATTAAAATCTTAAAGCCTTGGCCATAAGTCTCTTCTAGGTTGATTGGAGTGTTGGTCACTTTGTTAACATAAGATGAATGACTATACACTTGACTATGGGTGATCCCATGATAGTGGTTTACAATTTTTGGCCAAACTAGACACCTAAATTATTATTTTTAACTAAATCTTCACATTCAGCACCTATAGCAGCTAAACCGTGAGGAATTTGAAGATGGTGCAAACTAGAGTCTCATCAAATTTTGTTTTAGATTCTAAAAATATTTTTTTCAAAAATTTTGGAATCAAATTGCACTTCTTTTTCCATCTCCCGAAAATTGATTTTTTCAAAAACAACATTTTAAAAAAGTGACGCACACCTTGTAAGCATAACTTTTTTTTCCATGAAGGATAAAATTCTAATTCTTTCAAATTTAGATTTTAACTTTGATATCTAGTGATTCCACTTGGTTAGATAGTTTTTTATTGAATATTTTTTCCTTAATAAAGTTTCAAAGTCAAACAAATTACAATTCGGACACAACGCGAATCGTATAACGCTGTAACTTTTTTGTATATGTCAAATTTTTTATTTTTTGTTGGATCAAGGACTTCAATATCTGGTGCATTCATATTTTTCAATTTTTTTTTTTGATAATCTTCTATTTTTCCACATGTGAAGAACAAAGAAATTCATTTTCGATGAAAAACCCATGTTTAATAAAACTTAAAAAACAAATACATAACAAAACCAAAACATATTAAAATTATATTCATTGGATAGCTTGTTCTAAGGAATACCATAATTTGAAATAAATTTTAAATGAATTCATTTGATCCCCCAAAAGCTAAATCAAAAGTGATTTTTTAGCATTTTGATAGATGTAAAGGAGACATTTATAGGTATGGTTTAAAACTAGCGAGGTTCTATCCAAGGGGGTTTGATCTAAGGTGATTTGATCAAACCCTCTTCAATTGGAATCCTTAAAATGGAACTTTTTAAGGCTTAAATCATTATATTTTCTAAAAATATGTCATTTCAGCTAAAATTCGTTCCTCCTCGGAATTGTAAACCACTATTGTGACAACACCCTAGAGGAACTAAGTTGAATCATTTTTGGAAGTTTAGGCTTAGTTTGTGACTCAATTTGTGGATTTAAAATACCAAAAATATCAAGTTGTGTTGGTTGTTTCATGGAAGAATAGAATGATGCATTATTCTCAGGATTGTTAAGGAAATTGTTTTTAAACTCATGCATGCTAGCATCATCTTTTCCAATGATGTCAACTTCACAAGGGCACTCATTATGAGTTGATTGAGCATGAGTAGGTTCAATTGCATTAGGATCATTTCCAAAAACACAACTTGAAACATCAACCAAGGAGAAATTTTTTTTCCACACATTGCTAAAACACTTGTCCATTTTCATATTTTCAAATTTCAAACAAGGTAATTTGTTGATTACACTATGCAAAAAATCTAAAAATAAAATGTTGTAAATGAAATTTTTAATTTAAAAAATGCACTAAATGAACCAAATTAGCTAGATTTGATGAAATGAATGAAATAGAAATTCAACAAACTAAAACATAAATCTAACAACAACAACAAATAGATGCACAAATCTAAAGATTTCAATTTCTAGAAATTCAAATTCAGGTCTGATTAGGGGCTCATTTTCCCTAGGAAAAATGGGTCCTATATTAGGGTTTTGAAACTGATTTTTACATGATTTTTAAGCCTTTCTAATGATTTTAAGATTTAGGTATGGTACACTAAGTTTTAGGTTTAATTTTTTGTAAATGCAATATGAAATGTAAGTTGAAAATGTGAGAAAATGATGAATCATAAGACGTAGTTTCATACGCAATTTTTTCTTTTCAAATGTATGTTTATAAGATCTAACTGATATGCAAGATGATTGATTTTTTGTATTTTTTTAGATTTAAAGAATGCAAACAATTCAATTCTAAAACCCTAGATGAGATGAAAATTTGAATACAAACTAAGACATCCTAAATGAGATCTAATTCAATGCAAATGAATTCAAGATCTAACCTAGGATGAAAATAGAGACTCCCAAAGTCAAAAAATTACTATGCTCAAGAAGTTGGTTTCACCATAATGAAACATAGAAAAAGAGGGTGCAATCACCAAATGAGATAAACAAATGGGTGCACCCAACTTTTTGGCTTGATGTTTCACTCAATCATGAGGGGTATAATGCATAAGTAACAATTAAAAAACAAACCTAACTATTATAATAGTAAAATGAAGGTTTTTAGATGCTAAAATTATGTGTACATTTTTAGAAAGGTGCTATTTTGGGCCTCACTGAGGGCTCATTCGCCTAGTGGCTAATGAGTCCCTATTAGGGTTCTAGAAAATTAGTTTCGAGATCTTTTTCTTCAATCTATGCACTCCCATATCCTAGTTGCTCAGCTCCCAAAATTCAGAAATAAATTATGTAGAGTACCTTTTGTCATCTTGCAATAAAGATGACAACTTTTACAACTTTGCAAATTTGACAATTTTTGCAACTTTTGCTCTCCACTTGATCTTCAACCTAAAGCTTTCAATCACACATCAAGAGAGAAGAAAAAATGTTGATTTTTATGGAATAGGGGTTTTCCTTGGTCAAACCCTGTTTTGGTAATTAAACCTTGGAATAAAATAAAGCATGAAAGTAATGATGAATGAACAAATTTATGTAATAACTCACCAAACCTTTATTGAACCTTAGATTTCAAATCTAAAACTTGGCAAGAAATGGCCTCAATTATTTTAGATCTTGATCATCAAATTGACATAAGATAATGGCTTTGAGGACTTGAATTTGATCACCAATTCTGCAATATCACATTAGCTCAACAACATACATGAATTTGACATGATGAAAGAGATCCTTGATTGCTGCAATAAAACTTCAATAATATACCCTTGAATTCCTTCTTGAATGCTCTTGTGAACTCTTGGTCTCATGAATTTTCTATTAGGACTTTCTCATAAATTTTTTTTATATGAAACTATGTGAAATAAGCTTATATTTATACTTAAATTAATATTTAATCTTGAAATTCAAATAACACAAACCGATATCAGATCTAGGATTTAAAATCATTAAAATCCCACCAAGAATATGTTCAAAAAAGGGTGTCCTAAGTTAACGAGGAGCCATTCACCATAGGTTGAATGGATCCTAGGTCACTAGCCTAAGACCCATACCTTTCCAAATTAAGTGTTGTGAAATTTAATTAATGAGTGTCGGGCTTTAGCCCTCAGAAAATACAATAAATAAGGCTTCACTTGAATTTAAGGGGCCAATTAAGCTCTAGTTAACCTCAATTAATTAATAAAGCCCTAGATTAGTGTGAAAGTCTAAAGATACACTTTACAACAACATAAATAAGGCATCATTAAGTCTATTTTATTAAAAATGGTCCTAGGATTAATGTGAATGTGTAAAACACCTTACAACACTAAACCAAGGCAACATTAAGCTCATTTTTTGTTAATTATTCCCAAATTAAGGAAAAGGGATACCTTTTTCATTATTTTATATATGTGTGTGTGTGTGTGTGTGTGCACGTGCATGTGTGTGTATGTGTGTGTGAAAATATTGTTAAATACTTTTTAATATATATGTAACCAAGTAAATGTAATAGATAGAGCTAAGATATTTTATATAATATTAGAAGAAAAATAATTGTGTTATTATATATCTTGAATTTATTAGATATATTTTATACGTATAGAAACTATAAAACTTGACATTACTATTATCATACTATCCTTATTTATATTATACTTCTATTTAATTTTATAGAATGAGTTATAAGAGATGAAATAAATATATGACTAGAAATATAGGTATCTCTACAACATAATAATATTGATATGATATTATAGAACATTATATACAAGAAGTATGTAGATTATAAATTCACCAACTCCATTAAAGCATATATTGTATATTATAATATGGCATGTTTAGAAGTGTATGATTCATACATTATATAAACTAGGATAAGGGTATGTGCAGGATCATCATAGAAAAAATAAGCCCTTAAGTGCCAAAAAATTCAGAAAAATTAGAGTTAGGAAACTTGACATAAAATTTTGAATAAGTTCTCTATATTATTTCAAAAATATGTAAAAATGGAATCTGTAGCAAATTGAATGTAGTTTCTAAATTACTAGGTTTATTTAAAGAAAGAAAAATCTATTTGGTGAAAATTTGAAATTTCAATGTAGTAGTACTTAAATTTTAGGGGAAAAATGAGAAGTAGGTGTCTGTTTGACCACCCTAACCACAATAAAATGATAATATTTTTCTATAATATTTTATATATAAGTAGAGGGCTCATGTCTCGATGTGATGAATATTTTTTTGTATTTTTTTCAAAGTAAATATTTAATTATGAATTTTTTATTACAACTTTTAAAAAATATAAAAACTTGTATGTCTAACAACCTAACTTGATCAAAACTTCATGATTTTTTATTTTTTTTAATCCTATAGTATGTGAAGCATAGAATGTGACACATGTTTCAAATTCAAAAAATGTGATACTGTTTGAAAGTTATAGATGTTTTTCAATTAGCCTATCAATCAGGACTTTAGTCATAATTCAAATAGAAAATGAATAATAATTATTTATTAAATTCAAAGTAAAGCATAATTTATATTTGTGGAAATCTGAGAATCTCCTTTAAAAACCCTTTTCATTTCATCAATTTTGTGTAAAAAAAGTCGACAGCCACATACACTACACATACCCATCATCTCACCACTTTTTGGCCCATCATGACCCTGCACATACACATAAAGGTGTTATTATGTCCATGACCTCCTAATTCTTATAAAAGGGTGGAACCTTGGTGAGAATTTCTTTGGGAAACTTAGAAAAGCTTTGAAGCATGTGTACAAATGAATATCTTAAATTACTAGGGAAAAGGGGCATAAAAAAGAACAATGAAAGGGGGCTTCACTAGAAAACTTATCATGTGAAATAAAATCTTATGATTTGATTGGATTATGACCTGTACATTTAAAAAACATCGAGAAACAAAAGAATACTTTTAGTCTCATAAGAAGAAGATAATATCATGAGATGCTCTCATGAATTGAGTAGGCTATGCAAAATAATGCCATGTGTTTTATGGGACCATGTAAGGCACAAGATTTTTAAAGGTTTTAAAAGCATATGTCAATAATGAGTATATGTAGTGCTCTAGGAAAGGGGACTAATAAAAGGATGAAATGGAGGCTACAAGGTTTGTAACTTAAAGGATCAAATAACTAGGGTAGGCAATCAACACAAAATTAGAACAAAAGTACAAAGGCTTCACCAAGGTTTAGAATTTTTTGAAAAACCATAAATAAAATGATCCCTTTTAGATCTAAGAACATGAAAATGTCATGAGGAAAAATTTCATAAGTACCACCTCATGAGATGATTATTATAATGTTTAAGACCTTGTACAATGAGGTACTTTAATTCAATTTTTTTTGTTTTATTATATTTTTTTAAAATAAATACAACTATATATGTATTCATGTTTATATGTGAATTATATGTCACACTTTATTGAATTAAATATGTTTATTTGAAGGACATGTGTATGTTATTGTTGCACTTCGTGGGAATGAAGAGGAAGTAGAGTATGTATTGATTTTCTCAATGTGTTTAAACAAAGCATAAATTGTTACATCCTAGAGTAGATGATGAAAAATATGACCAAAAATTTATATATCTTTAATAGTTATAGAAACTTAAATAGAAATAAACATAAATATCATGCATACCACAATACAATGATTTATGTGGGGAAAACCCTTTCAGGAGAAAACCACACACTCCAAAAGTTTCCCAATATATTATTCAAAAATCACAAATATTGCAATATACTTGTAGAGAAAGATTCTCACTAGAGTATCACCAACTAGAGATTCAGAGGAAACATGACAACTATTAGACTCTTAAAATACTTTAGAATACACAATTGTAATGCAACACCCTCATAAAATAGGGTTTCCTTCAAGGAAAAGACAAGCTAATAAAATATCAACCATTAGATCTAATACATAATGATGAATGCTCAAGATTTACAATAATAAAATATACATAAAATATGGATTACCTATAAACATTAAACATTTCATAATTACAAGGTTGAGACACATTTTCCCAAAAAATTTCCCACTTGTCAAACAACTTGCAAAAGAAACATGAGGGTGTATAAACATCATCTCTTAATTAATAGGGGCTGAAAGGCCCATCGAATTTGAACACCATCTGAACTTATCTATGCTCACAAGATTAGTTAAAGAATCAACAACATTCATCAATGTCTCTACCTCAACTAGCTTCACCCTATCATCTTCAATCATATCTCTAACAAAATAATAGTGTACATCAATGTGCTTGGTCCTGACATGAAATTTCAGGAACTCTCAACTAGACATATCACACTCTGAATTTCATAAAAAAGTATCATGTTGCACCTTGTTTTATTCTAATATTTGAACATAGTCTCTTAATGCAAATGGCTTCTTTACAAGTATGAGTAGCTACCATATACTCAACTTCAATAGTGGACAAAGAAAACACAACTTGTCACTTACTCATCCAACTAATTACATTACTAAATAAAGTAAACACATAAGCACTCAGTTGAATGTCGGCTATCAACATCACCTGCCTAATCTAAATACACATAACCATGAACATCAAGGTAAATATCAACTACAATCATATTACTATGATAACACAAGGAATATTCTGAGGTACTGTGCACAAATATCTAAAGATTATTTTTTAATTGCATCCCAATGAACTCTACTAGGATTAAACATATATATCTGAAAAGAACTCCCACTACTTTGGTAATGCCTAGTCTAGTACAAACCATAACATACATCAAAATTCCAATTGCACTCTGGCAAGGAACTCTTCTCATATCTTCCATCTTTGATGAGGATGTTGAACAATCTAAAATAAATAACTTTGTTCCAACTGAAATAGGAATACACAATGGTCTACAATGCTACAAATCAAACCTCTATAAAATTTAATTTACATACTTCCTTTGGCCAAGCCATATATTTTTTTCACTCTATCTCTTTTTATTTCCACCCTAGGAATGTGTTTAGCTACACCATTATCTTTCATTTCAAATTTTACAACAAGTTAAGATTTTAGTTCTAAAACCATACCTTTACCTCTACCAATAAATAACATATAATGCAATAAACAACAAGTGATCACCATTATTTTCTAATAAACACAATGATTTGGTTTAGAATACTCAATTCCCAAAATCAATGTACATATGTATTAACTTTTTTTTACCACATCCTAGGACTCTGTTTTAAGCCATACAAAGATCTATTGAATTTGAAAACCAATAAATGATTTTACCTTTCACCATATAATGCTTTGGTTGTGTCATATAAATATCCTCCTCCAAGTCACCATGAACAAAAGTAGTTTTCACATCCATTTGATCAACCTCTAAATCATAAGCAACAACAATAGAAAGAAAAAATCTAATGGATGCCATTTTTGCAACAGGAGAAAATATCTCACCATAATCAATACCTTCAACTTGAGAGTATCCTTTTGCAACCAACCTTTCTTTGTACTTATCAATACCTCCATTTGAACCAATATTTTTCTTGAACACCCATTTGCAACCAATAGATTTTCATCCTTCAAGTAATTGTACAAGATCCCATGTATCATTCTTTTTCAAAGTTGAAATTTCTTCATCCATATCAATATTCCAAGATTCTACATCATTCATACCTAATGCCTCTTATATTGATCTAGGTTCATCCATGTTAGTATTCAAAGTAAAAATACATCTCCAATCACTAGTTGAATACCTTTCAAGTGGTTGTTTATGCCTTGTAGAACTAGAACAAGCTAATTTGGAGGTTATTCTTCCTCTTCTAAAGATTTAGAGCTAGATGAGCTCTCCTCAACTTCTTTTCTATCCATGCACCTCAATTCATCTTTCTTAGGTGTAGAGAGAAGTTGAATCACATCTTCCTGTTTACTTTGTTTTGGTTGCAATGTAACAAAAGAAGACTTATTTTCTCTAAAAATAACACTTCTACTATATATTACCTTTTATATAATAGTATCCCAAAGCTTGTATCATTTCACACCATAACTATATTTGATGAAGATACATTTCAAATCCTTGTTCTCCAACTTTGTTCACTTATCCTTTGGCACATGTGCATATTTCTTGCAACCAAAAACTATAAGATATATTAATGAAGGCTTGTGGCCCAACCATGCCTCTATAATATTCTTATCAACAAGAGCTAATGTAGGAGACCTGTTAATCAGGTAACAAGTAATGGAAAAAGCTTCAACCCAAAACCTTTTTTTCTAGACCAACACCACTCAACATACTCCTAGCCTTCTCCATCAGTGTCTTGTTTATTATTTTTATAACTCAATTCTATTATGGAGAATACAAAGTTATCTTTTATGTATGAATACCACAATCTTTAAATAATCTATCAAAATCATTAGAGAAAAACTCACCACCATTATTATTCCTCAAACAGTTTATTTTCTTTCCATTTTGTAACTTAACCATTACATTAAATTCTTTAAAACTATTGAAAATTTAATATTTAATCTTTAGAAAGTATACCCATGTCCTTGTACTATGATCATCAATAAATGAAGCACAATATGTGGATTTACCAATTGAAGGAACATCTATAGGACCAAAAACATCATAATGAATAAGATCCATTAACCCATAAGATTTATGAGTACTCGAGTAAAACTAAATCACAATTTTTTTTCCATAAACACAATGGTCACAAAAATTAGATTCAATATTACAATCAGACCACCCTTCAACAAGGTTTTTATTTTTCAAGGTTCTTAGACCCTTTTGTCCAATGTGGCCAAGTCTCTAGTGCCATAACATAGTTTTATCTTCAGGTAACTTTGATTCAAAAGAAAGAGCACCATTGGCTACTCAAAATCCATGACCATTTGTTGAATATCAAACCATCACCTCTTTCATAGGTTTGATTTTCATAGAAGTACTATTGCACTCAACAATGCATGCATCAAGCTGATACAATGCACCATATCTAACACCTCTAGAAATCACCATAACACATCTAACCATTTTGCATCCTACATCAAAAATACTACCTACACACCTACACTATTAGTTTGCTCAAGAATAAAAAAAATTATGTTAATCTAGGGATATGCAACACACCATTAACCCTTTTTATTCTACCATAAAGAAACTTAATTCTAACTTTACCATGACCAACAATATTTAAATAATAATCATCACCAAAGTACACATTACCTCCATGAAATTATTTAGATTCAAGAAACCTGTCTCTATTAAAGGTCTTATGGAAAGTTGCACCTGAGTCAATTAACCATGCATCATTACCTACATGAGTTGTCAAAAGATGCAATGAATGCATCACTATCTTCTCAGAATTATAATCAAATTTAAATTTCTTCTTTTCTTCTTATTTTCTTCTTTTCAATCCTTAGGAATATGTCTAGGCTTACCACAAATCCAACAAATAACTTTGGAATTTCTAGGAGATTTGGATCTCCACTTCGACTTGGATTTATCATGCTTCTCATTTCTTTATCCTTTTCCCTTATGTCTTCCATGAATATTAAGGGCCTCCTTAGAACTAATGGATACCTTCCTCCTCATCTCTTAAGAAAGAAAATAAACCACCACATCTTTAGTCTACAATATAATAGAAGTAGTACCAATAGCTATAATAAGATAATCCCATGAATTAGGAAAAAAACAAAAAAGGATCTAACATTTATCCTCATCATCCATTTTAACAACAAATGATGACAACTAAGCCACCAACATATTGAATGCTTCTAGGTGGTCTATAATTCATCCACTCTCTTCCATTCCCAAGGAATACAATTTCTTCCTCAAGAAAATATTGTTCACTAAATATTTGGCTTGATACATCTCACCACGTTTCTTCCATTGTTTCTATGTAGAGGTCTCTTCATGGACATTGATTAAAACAGAGTTTTCCAAGCACAATCTAATTAGACCCTTGGATTTATTCTCTATAACATCATATTGAGTAGCTAAATTATCATTTGTAGGCCTTGAAGCATTCTTATTAATAGCACCTTATAGATCTCAATATATCAACAGATCCTCCATCTTCAGCTTCCACATTTCAAAATTATTTCTAGAAAATTTATCCACCTCTATTATCCCTTATGAACTTGTATTTAAAAATTATTGCAACAAGATCACAAAGTATCTTCTACATAAGCTCCCACTCAAATCTGTATTAGTTCAAAAAACCCAATAGCCCACAACTAAAACCAAAGGTGATTAGGCTCTAATACTACGTGTAAGGAAGTTAAGGGAGTGGAACTTCCTACACTAATCTTGAGAGAAGGATAATGCAAAAAATTACAGATCTTTACAATAACAAAAACTTAAACATAAATAAACATAAATATCATGCATACCATAACACAATGATTTATTTTTGGAAAACCCTTTCAGGAGAAAAAAAACCCACACTCCAAAAACCACCCAATATAATATTCAAAAATCACAAAGATCACAATATACTTGCAAGTCATGATTTTCAAAGGAGTATCACAAACCAGAGATCCCAAGGAAACATGACCACTATCAAAATCTCATAATACATCATAATATAGTGTTGTAATATAACACCCTCATAAAATAGGGTTGCCTACTAAGGCAAGTCAATCTAATAAAATATTGGTTGTAGATCTAAGACATAATGATGAATGGTCCAAATTTACAATAATAAAATATAAATAAAATTTTCCTTTCAAGGGTGCTACCCTCAAGCCCTCATTAGGGCATGTAGCCTCTAGACCCCCACTGGGGTGATGATCCCCTTGGAACCCTCATCAAGGGGAACCCCCTTGAACCCCCCATCACTGATGTATCAATAGCACCTTATGTATCAACAATACCTTATGTAATTGCAAGGTTGAGACACATTTTCCCAACAATAGGTCTTGTGGTTGTTGTTGGCACCTAGCTACAAAAATAGCTAATAAGAAATAATGGGTTTCTTGTATTTGATGATTATGAAAGACATAAGAAGATTTTACACTACTCACATTTAATTGTGGAAAGAATGTTAAAATAGTTAGATATGAAGGGAGACCTTCTAATAAAGAGTTACAGACACTTTTTATGAAAGAGCATGAAACAATCATAGATGCATTACAAAAAAGAGAGGATGTAGATGATATGATGTAATAAATAAATACAAGTATATAGTTGTATATGTTTAATTGATAGTCAATATATGTTCAAAATTTTCTCAAATGATTTAGAGTCAAGGCTCATGTATCTCCCTTAATCCATCCTCTTATGTTTCCTTAAGTCAAATCCCAATTATAGTTAATCTTTTTTTTCAAATATCCCACAACTAGATGACATTGGTGACCACTTCTTGTGCATTTAGCTCTTGACAAACTAGTAGATAATTTTCCCTATGATAGGAATCACTTGAATTTATAAGGAATTTATAAGATCTAATTTTCTAACTTTATTTTGATTTTAATTTTATTGTACGACTTGGAGTTAAGATTTGTAAAATGGGTATGTGCAGGATCATGATGGGCCACAAAGTGGCGATATGATGGGCATGTGGCTGAAAACTTTTTTTTACCCAAAATTGATGAAATAAAAAGGGTTTTAAAGAAGATTCTTAGCTTTCAACCAATATAATATATGCTTTACTTTGAATTTAATAAATAATTATTATTCATTTTCTATTTGAATTACGACTAAAGTCCTAATTGATAGGCTGATTGAAAAATAACTATAGCTTTCAAACGGTATCACATATTTTGAATCCAAAACATGCATCACATTCTATGCTTTGCATACTATAGGACTAAAAGAAAAAAAATTGAATTTCATGAAGTTTTGACCAAGTTAAGTGGTCAAACATATGAAGTTTTTATATTTTTAAAAGTTGTAATAAAAATTCATAATTAATTATTTACTTGGAAAAAATTACAAAAAAATATGCATCACATCCTGAAAATGATTCCTCTACTTATTTATAAAATATCATCATTTTATTGTGGTTAGGGTGGTCGACAAACACCTACTTATTTTTTCTGAAATTTAAGTACTATTGCATTGAAATTTTAAATTTTCACCAAATAGATTTAAAAAATAAAAGATAAACCTAACTAGTAGTTTAGAAACTACATTCAATTTGCTACAAATTCTATTCTTACATATTTTTGAAATAATATAGATAACTTATTCAAATTTTTACGTCAAGTTTCCTAACTCTGATTTTTTTGAATTTGTTGCCACTTAAGAGCCTGTTTTTACCACGATGATCTTACACATACCCAAATATATAGTTAATTTACTTATGTTCAATATTTTTGTACATCCCCTATTGATGTAGAGTAGGGATTCATTCAATTTCCAATCACAATTTAAGTCCTATGAAACAACTTTTCAACCATCAAAATTCTATTTCATTGGTTTCTTTCACAATCACTCTGCTTGCCTTGTAGGTCTGCCAACTTGGTTTCTTGGACCTATCCCACAAAACCAATTTCAAACCCAATAACCAATTGTATTTCCAAACACCCATTATGCCACTACAAAACATATCTCAAAATCCATATAGGTCACCTTGGAATAACACTCTTAACTTGGTCAAAACTTCATTAAATTCAATTTTTTTTTTTTAATCCTATCTTTTGCGAAGCATAGAATGCGACACATGTTTTGGATTAAAAAAATAAGATACCATTTGAAAACTGTAGATGTTTTTCAATCAGTCTATCAATCAGGACTTTAGTCATAATTTGAATAGAAAATAAATAATAATTACTTATTAAATTCAAATTAAAGCATAATTTATATTGGTGGAAAGATGAGAATCTCCTTTAAAAACCCTTTTTGTTTCATCAATTTTGGGTTAAAAAAAAGTCATCAGCCACATACCCATCATATTGCCACTTTTTGGCCCATCATGATCCTGCACATACCCTACCATTTAATTAGATACCATATTGTTAGTGCTTCTTGAATCTATTACAACTTTTCACACCTTACCTTTACATTTGCATGTGGTCTTGACCAAGGTCCCCCTTTGTGTAGATTCCTTCTCCTTGGATCCCTTCAGTGGTTGTCTTCTCACCATCAAATATTCTCCCACTTCTAGAGCAGCAAGATGACTAGGGAAATTTACACTTTCACATTCATCTTCTTGAATCAATTGAACTCTTTTATCACTTCTTCTTTCACCACCACTTGAAGTAGAACCTTGCTTTTCAAGGCACTTGTATGCTGGATGACCAAACTCACTACAATGATAGAATCTACCTATAAATGTGTTTGAATTTCTACCACCACTAAATCTTCCTCTCAAGCCTTTGAATCCACCTCTTTGATCAACAATTTTTTCTTGACTTTTGTATGCATCTTCTTCGATTTTACTTGATTTTCTTGAAGTAGAATATGTACCTCTTCCTCTTGAAGTGGTGTCTCTATCTCTATTTGTCTTTTCTTGCCTTCTTTTCACTTTTTCTTTAGCCCTTACTACCATTGGGTAACATTCTTCAATAGTTCTTGTATTTTACAAGGTTAGTTCATCTTGGATATTAAATCTCAATCCACCCAAATACCTAGCAATATTTTCATTCTCATCTTCATTATGACCAAACCTAATACTCAGATTGTAAAATTCTTCAGTATATGCTTTAACATCCATTTCCTTTTTGCTTGAAACCTTGAAATTTCCTAAACATTTGAATAGCATAATTAGAAGGAAAAAACTTACCTTTCATTTTGGCTACCATTTTGTCCCAAGAAACTATCTTTGATTTACCTTTCTTTCTTCTCTTAGATTTTTCGTAATCCAACCACAAAAGTGCATGGACCTTCAACTTTGTCTTTGCAATCTTCACCCTTTGCTCCTCAGGAACATCTTCACACTCAAAGTAGTTATCTAAGGCTGCAATCCAGTCCAACAATTCTTCATCATGTAGATTACCACCATATTTTGGAACATCAATCTTCACCTTATTTTTATCTCATTTAACAACCCTCAGTATCTTTTCCATCCTTTGGTCTTTAGGATCCAATTCTTCCCACATCTTCAGATTCTTCTTCCTCTTCTTCATTAGAATCACTCTCATAACCCATGTCCACATCTCTTCCCTTCCTTGTTTCTAGACTAGAAAGCCTTTCTTTCAACTCCCTTATGTCTTTAGCATGCTTTTCCTTCAATTCAATCATTTCTCTAGCTTTAATTTTTCCTTTTGGGGGCGTCTTTCCTCCTCAACTTCTCACCCTTCACCCTAAAATAATCTAATGCCTAAGCTTTGATACCAATTGATGCAGAGCAAGGAAGCATTCAATTTTCAATCACAATTTAAGTCCTATGAGACAACTTTTCAACCATTAAAAGTCTATTTCATTGGTTTCTCTAATCACTCTGCTTGCCTTATAGGTCTGCCAACTTGGTTTCTTGGACCTATCTCACAAACCAAATTTCAAACCCACTGACCAATTTTATTTTCAGAGACCCATTATACCACTACAAAATGTATCTTAAAAGCCATATAGGTCACCTTGGACCAACACTCCTAACTTATTGCTTCTACGCTATCCTACTTGGCCAATTAGGCCTAATTTGCAAAGCAACTCCTCTCAAAACTATCTACCAATCCCAAAAATCTATGGGTAGTCATTTTATAGCCTATGAAACCCCAAAATCCACCACTCCTTGCTAGAGAAAATCCCTCTAACACCACTAACCACAAAACCCTCAATTTTGCTTATTTAAGGAGGGGTTTATTGAAAAGATTCCTTCTAGACCTTTCCACACTTTAACAACACATCAAACACACCTAAGAATGTTTAACATGCTCAATGAACCCTCAAAATTTTCTTCCCCAATGGTTTTCCACATTTACCACCCTTAAACCTCCAAATTTCACTCAAAATCCATAATTTTGTCAACTAGGGCATCATGCCCAAACCCACAATCAACCTCCCCTACTCACAAATACCATTTAAAAACATAACCCTACCTTTTTGGGCACATTACACTTAGTTATAGAAGGTACAATTAGTGGAATGGGCCAAATCACCTTATTAAGTCTTCAAAACCCATAAACTTGATGTTCAAATCTGTTGATAGAGAATTTGCAATAAGATGCTTTAAACACAATGAAATCTCTTCACTCCTAAATCAAACTAAAGCTAACACATATATCTAATAGATCATATCCTATTTGGATTGAATACAAGTTGTACGAGACCATACAATGCTCTGCAAGAGCAATTTACCAGTCAAAATACTAGAAAATAGTGTTCTTTGATTGATTACCACTTCTTTACAATCTCTAAACTATTTTTTGACTTGAGAGGGGCCTTTTTAACATAAAAACACAAAGAATCAACTGTCCAAACTAACTGATGACCTTACAAATTTCAATAGACCATTGGTATTCTAATTTGCACCTTTTTTGTATTTTTAACATGACAACATTGCCAAGATTAGCATTTTTTTGAAAGTGACTCTAAACTGACCCCCCCTAGATGACTTCAACATTACAAATGGTCTACAATGACCTTAGTTGCTTGAAAAAAAGACTTGACACACCAAAATTTACCAAAATACCTTATTTATAAAACTTGCAAAATTAAACTCTCATGGTGCCTTTGCACCACCTACAAGTATATCTACCATGATTGTCACTAGAATTTTTTATCATAGATACAAATTAAAAAAAGATAGGATGTAAATGGTACAATATTATTTAAATAAATACATATTATTATATAGTAGTATATATTCAACTGATAGTAAATATATATTTAATTTATTTATTTTCATTTCATAAAAAATTAGAAGTGATTGTGTGTCCCCTCAAGTCATCTCCTAATTGTAGATAAATTTATCACATGACTTATAGTTAAGGCTCATTTATCTTCCCTTAATTCATCCTTTTATTTTTTGTTAAGTAATCTCCTAATCATATTTAATTATTTTTTTAGGTCTCCCACAACTAGATGCCATTTGTGACTACTACTTGTGCATTCAACTCATGACAAAAAGGTTGATAATTTCCCTATGGTAGGCATCACTTGAATGTAAAGAATTTATAAGATCCTATTTTATTTATTTATTTAAATTACAATTTTCTCACATGACTTGGAGTTATGACTAAAAAATATATAGTTCAATTACTTACATTCATTATTTTTGTTGGTCACATACATGTAGATCTACCATGATTGTTGCTAGATTTTTTATCATATATGTTATGTTAAATAAATTATGTAGTATGGAACTAAAAGTGTATGATCTAATTGTATTTATATACACATGTTTCATCATGTTATATTTGTATTAAACATCAATTTTAAATGTGTCTTCAATATATGAATTTTCATTCTTATTTCACCTTTTATATTGTTCCAACTTTATCTTATGAATTATGTCTTTGATATATATTATTTCATTCTTACTTCACCTTCTAAATTATTCCTTTTGGCTTATAAATTATCACTTTGATATATTATTTTTCTCATTTTACCTTCTATATTATTCCATTTATCTTAGGTAGTTGAACATCATATTGCAAAATATATCTAATAACTAGTTTTAAAAAAAAATAGGTAGCATTGTACTAAACCTATATGACCATGGTGTGACCATTACTTCCTTTGTTAACTACATTAGGGTTGGTATCAACTAGGTGACACAAGGATTATAATGGTATAACATAATATAATAGTATATGTGGTCTTTAAAAATTATAAGTGATTGTGTGTCTAGTTATTTCATCCTTTTAGCTCCAATTAAAGCACTCTCTTACAAACCATTAAGCCATTCTCTTACCGACACATAACTTGAGTCAGGGATCATGTATCTCCCCCTCATCCATCCTATTATATTCCTTTAATCTATCCCCTTAGCTCTCCTTAATACATCCTCTTACATCCCATTAAGTTACCCTCTTAGCTCCCATTAAGTCATCTACTAATTATAGAACTAATTTTCTCATATAAATTATAGTTTTAATATATATTCTTTTATTCCCATTTAACCTTATATAAATTATTACTTCTATCTTAGGTAGTTGAACAACATGTTAAAAAAATGGTATCCAATAACTAGTTTTTAAAAAAATTGGGTATTATTTTGCTAAATCTATGTGACCTTGGTGTGAGGTCAATAATTCCTTTGTTAATTGTATTGTAGTTGGGTTCAACTAGGTAACACAAGGATTATGATAATAGTCTTTATGCTAACTCTCCAACTGATAAAACTCACCTTGTCACCTTAAATAATTTGCACCCTAATAAAGGAAACTAGCTATTTAGGAATAAATCCCCTATCCAAATATCCCCTAAACTCTACCCTATTGGGAGGCTTCCTAAATACTAGATTATCAAGTAGTCAATAAATATTGGAACATTTGTTTGATCTCTAATATATAATAACTATCAATGATCAAATGAAATCAACCCAAAAAAGTAAACCTTCACCATGTGGTTTAAGAAAACACACATATATTGCACTTGTCCTTATTTCTTTCCACATCACTGCATTAACACAAAAATATTCTACATAACAATGTTATCCCTTGTTAGAGAAGTGACCTCACAAATTTTAAAGAGATCCATAAGAACATGTTATTGAAATCAACATAACATAAATATGATTTTGAGGATAGTTTTCTAATTCCTTCATATATGTGTCTTAATATATTTTAAAGTGCTTAAGATGGTGGCAAAAAGGTTTGGTGGTATACATGAGAAATAATAATAACATGAGTAGAAAAGTAGGGATTGGTGTAGACTAAGGGTAATATGAGTAGAAAAAGGAAGGGCATGAATCCCCTAGGTTAAAACCTTTGTTTAATCCATTCCTAGTCATGTTTAAATTCTCATCCACCTAGAGTTTAATTTGATGTTCCCTTTCTATACATTTGGGACTATTGATTACACCTTTTTTCACCTCATGATTAAAAAGACATGGATGACCTCTAGAATTCTTATGAGTAAGTACAAAAATATGGGGGACCAAAAGTGAGTACACCACTTTTTGGTCCCATAAAAGACATAATTCAAGTGTGTTATAATGAAACATGCTCATATTATGGCTTTGTAGTGACCAAGCCTAGGTTAATCACTACCAAGCTATAATGCACTTGTGCTTCTATGAAGAAAAATCTCCTTTTATTTCTCTCCCCATTAAACTATATACATGAAGTAAAAAATTTAACATTTATATATGGGCATTTACTTTATTATAATTCTAGTAATATTTCGGGTATGTAGTTTTATCATGCTCAAAAATGGTTTTGGATCTCTAGGAGTTATAATGAAAATCATGTGTAGAGTAGAAAAAGTGATCCTAGATCTAACTAGATTAACTAGGATTAAATTATTTTCACTTTGAATCAACATTCAAATATAAACCAACTAGGACCTTTGATGATTGGATTGTTGCCACAAGAGAGAGACAATCTCCTATGGTTTTTGTTATATTTATTTGCAAAGATAACAATTTTTATGTGTGTTTTAGCATGAATATTTGACATAAACCCTGGATCTAAAAATATAATTTATCACATAGATGAAAAAAAACCTATTAAAATAATTGTAGATCTAAGAAGGTGATATAGAGGAGAACCTACTATTAAAAATTAAGCATAAATTGAATAGACAATAGCATGGGTGTCCTGGACCCGAGTTAGTTATTTTGGGATTTCAAATTTCTAAAATATAGGTTATAATTTGTTGTGTTTCGTGTGACCTACTCTTAACAAAACTTCGGAATTTATCTTGCACACACGAAAAAAGGGGAAAGGGTTGTGTTGTATAGGGCCTTTCCTAATTCAAACCCCATTTTTATGATTCCACCTCCATGTGCAACAAATTATGATTATCAAGAGGGCATGCCTTAGGTCAAGTAGAGGCCAACACAATAATTAATTGAAATGGTAATATGATAAATGGATACTTTTTCCTTAGGCATAAAACCCTTGTTAAAGTAATGTACACACCATAAGTCACCACAAAAGTTGATTGATGGATGCTTGGATCACTTGATAGAATTTCAAGAGGTTAGTCCACAAAACATAATAGATTATTGTAGCTAGCATGTAGACGAAAATTCATACTTCATAAAAATGGCATGATTGATAATATTTACATATTCATAATTTCTTCATTCTTCAAATTTTCTTTCAATAATTATCTTGAGTGATGAAAGAACTACAATAATGTTGCTAATTCCACCCTTGAATTTCCTTGACTTATTTTAGAATGCTCAATTATGATTCCAAAAGTGCTAAGATTTCAAATGGAGAAAAAGACTTGTATTTATATGAATTTCTTTATTTCCTGTAAAATTAATTATCAAAGATTGATAAATGAAATTGTATTTTTAAATATTAAAATTTAGAAAATGGCATATTTAAATTGGGGCTAAAATAGGTTGGACAAGGGAACTATTGCCCTATTCTAGACCTATTTTGGGTTGTTTTGTATCAGTAAATAAATATTAAATAATAATTCCCAATTTAATTCTAATTTTCTAATGATGATCACAAAATAAGTAAATTATAAGCACAATTAGGTTCAAGGACATAGGGGAGCTAAACATAGTGTAAATTTTTTATGGGTGATAATTTATGATGCTACATTATGTTTTGGATCTTATAATTTTCTAGACTTACTCAAATTTTAGTAATCAATAAGACCCTATCATCTTGATATATCTCTCTCTATCTATCTATATCCCTTCCACTCTAGACATCTCTCACTCCTTATCCACATCCCCTTTTCTACCATTATCTTTATCTCAATCTCTCTCTCCCATAAGCTCAAGAACGATTTGAAAGCCGGATTGATCGACCCGGATTCTGATCGATGGAAAAGCGCAGGATCTCGATCGACGCCCGGATCTTGAGTGATTGATCGATTTCTGGATTTGATTTTGATTTTGATTTTGATCTGATCTGACTTGATGTCCTCCTTCCCTACATCTCCCTCACTCCCTCCTACCCACTTTACTTATCTCTATAGACACTGAAAAATGTCTTAAGCCTATAAACACCATTTTCCACCTCAAATATTCCTCTTCTTCCTTACATAATTAAATAATTTTAATTATTTAACTAATTCATTTTACTTTCTTTTATTCTTCCTTTGATCAATTAAATAAATCAATATTTATTTAATTACATCACTAATTAATCCTTTCTCTCTATAATTAAATAAATTCTTATTTATTTATTTATTCACTCCCATATTGTTGCTATAGTTAAATAATTATTTTAATTAAAAATTCAACTTTCCCTCTTCTTCTATAAATGAATAATTGTTTTAATTATTTAGTTATTCACTTTTCATCCTAAATAAAATAATTTAATGATTAGTTAATTACTCTAGAAAACTCTTTTTCTTTGCCAAATCTTATCTCTTATCTCAATTAATTTTTTCTCTTGATTAGGTTTTATTGACTCATAATCTCCATTGTACATCCTAAACTAAACCCTATTTTTTCCCTAACCCTATTTCCTTGATTCTCAAAGCAATCTCATCCATTGATCCTCATCATTTAATCTTTGACCTTCATTCAAACTTGGTTTTCTATAAAAGATACCTATTCCTTTCATTTCAACCCTAACTATACAACCACTATCTTTGATATTTTTTTGTCACTATCATTAGGCCTATTCTTTCATACTTCAAATCTGAGTGTAAGCTAGTATAGAAAGAAAAATGGAGAAGCTAAATGAAAGTGATTCAACCATGGCATAGGAATTGTGGTAATATTACTTCATTATTAATGTTTATATGTTCATTTGTGCTTCATTGCTGGATTATGGTCTTTAGGGCTTGAGTTTGAGTAGTTGGTGGTTGATACTAATGATTCATACATTTTACCTTGATTTTACTTTATTTTACACTCTATCAACATCTCTCTCTATAAATATCAAATCTCTCCCTCTCA